>CAWUFW010023961.1:0-67261 GCA_963921515.1 Calotriton arnoldi | reverse complement strand
TTGGCCTCTGCGCACTTGCTGTGGTCAGTGTAAAGTGCGTGCGCTGAAGTGCGTGTGGTGAATTGGCCTGCCCTCCCATAGGAATGCATGGGGGATATGTGTGTCCATGATAATTCCTGGTATGAGGGAGTGCAGGGTCGAGTTTAGTATGTGCGAACTCGTGAGAATAAATGCTGCGCAATGGTGTGCGCAGATTTATTATAACTAGTGTAAATGCCACTTCTAGAAGTTGGCATTTCTGTGTGCTCTGTGTCTGCCTGCCTGATGCTTGAATTGCATGTCTGGCTTGTGAGTGACAGGGGCTGGGAGGTGTGTGGCTCAGGAGGGGCAGGGTGAGTCAGCGCAGAGGCTGAATGGAGAGATTCTCCACTTCAGATGGGTGGGAGGAGTTGCACACGGGACCTGAATAGGGCTGTGCCTTTCTTCTACAATGCTGGCTCCACCCCCTGTGGTACGTCTGATGTCCCCTAGCCTGTCCTGTGAAAGGAGAGAGAGGCTAGGCAAAACAAAGAAGTGCTCCAAAGCTCCCCTAAACCAGTTCTAACTGGTATCCCCCAAGCCCTACCCGACAGACAAAGGAATTCTGTGTATAAAGAAGGGGCTGTGACCCCTATGAAAATGCTCAGTTCTTGGTTGCTGTTCCTGTGGGTACTGCTGTTGGGGCCCAGGGAGGCTGCCATGAGGCTTGCACATATGGGCCCTGCATTGCCCCTTTGATGCCTGAGAAAGGACTTTTTGGTAATTCTAGCGCCTCGTGTGCTTTCTTTCAAATTTCCTCAAGAGAGAGGAAGAGCGTAGGCTACGCAGCGCTGTGCTGCCCGTCCTTTTGGGGGAATGCCGACATGATTCCCATTGATGCTCTACAGAGGCAGAGCCCACCCCGTGTTAGGAATTGTTGCGGGTGCCCACCGCGTTTGAGTTAATTGGCGGGTGCCCACCGCTTATGGGTGATTTCACGTTGGAGGCGGGGTGCCCACCGCTCTCATGTATTCTGGATAGCAAGTACTTACCCAGCGTTCCGCCGCGGCCCGTGCCGCGACCAGGAAGCCAGGCAGCCTTGCCTGGTTGGCAGCGGGACGAGGCATAGCGGCCGGCTGATGGTGCAGCGCGGCCGAAAGGAGGTGAAGGAGCCTCGCGGGCTCCATCTCAAAGTCGGTCCCAGGAGGGCAGGTGAAGAAGGAGTGCGGCTTGGAATGGCAGCGGCCAGGCGCTGCAAGAGGAGTCTGGTAGTGGAGCTGGTGGAGGACGCAGGCACATTGGCCGGTGCCTGCCCCTCGCTGGGGAGAAAAGAAGCGGAAGGCGCCCTGGAGCCTCGCGGGCTCCACCTTGAAGTCCCGGTCCCAGAAAGAGGGGACTGGGCGAAGCCAGCTGATCGTAGGGCTCCACGTGAGTGAGGGAAGCCCCGCGCCAGGAAGAGGAGACCGGGAGGTCCCGTGCAGTCCCGGTGGCCGGCGCCTGCTGGGTGTTGGTGCTTCGAGAGCCGTTGCTGGTGCTTGGGGGACTTGCACAGGGCGTTTTCTGGGCGCAGATGTAGTGCGGGCCTATTTTTCTTTACAGCGCGCTTGCTAGTGGGCAGCTGCAGCATTGGGCATCTTGGTTTTAGAGGCCCCTGGGGGCCACAGAGGCCGGGGGCATATCGAGGCACATTGTCGGTGCCTGGGCGGTCCCTTGAAGGCGGGCCGCCTAGCGATGGGGGCATGTGATTTAATGCCACTAGGAGGTCCAGAGGGCACAGAGGTGCGGGCCCCCTCCTTTATGCAAAAGTGCCACAAACTGGGCACAATTGAGAGAGAGTCCTGAGAGGGACCAGAGGCACAGTGAGTGCCAGTGGGTTCCCCGCTGCCCAGCAGGTGGTGGGCGCTGCCACGGTTTAGTTTTGCGCAGTGGCGCACTGTGGATTCAGCTGCTGGGCAGCCTGACATTCTGGACACGGGGCATTCAGGCCCCTTTTGAGATGGCCAGTTGGCCAGGGGACTGGTGGGTATATAGGGCGTCAGGCCTAAATGTGATTTGTGTCTAATATGTGGTGCTAGGAAATGTGATGCATTTTCTGTGCTTTACGCACCCTGTTATGCCTCTAGATGCGGCTCTGCTATGAGATTGTACATGCGTGTATGCTGGTGAGGACTAATGCGTAATATGTTTATGCTAATGAGTTATTGCATACTGCGTGTATGCTGGTGAGGACTAATCGTAATATGTTTATGCTGGTGAGGTTATGGTCTAATCGTTTGAAACATGAGGTTGGTAGCAGAATGTATTTTCAAGCCTAATGTGACTACTGAGCATAATGTGGTTTATGTTACAGGCTGATGCCAGGTACAGTGGTTACCAGTGATTACTGGTTTATACGTTTATGATGTGTACTACATTTATTATAAGGTGCTACAGTTATAAGTTGGCTGTGCTGGTTCTGACAGTGGTCCAGTTGGCCCTGTCCAGGTGTAAAATAATCCCTTGTAAATATGACCTAGTGCCAGGTGGAGCGTGTATATTATGTAGTACTATTCTAATGTGTTTTATGATAATACAAAGGCTATTTTTATAAAATACAATTTATAACCTTTATGTTAAATATATTTAACATTTTTCCAACATTGTAAAATTATAATAAATATTATTAAACATATAATATTTATTAATATAATTCATATATTTACAAGTTATATACAATGTTTATTAATTAATGTTTAAAAATGTCAACCTTATAAAATGTATAAAAATTAAACCATGTAATAATTAATAATATTAATATTTTTAAATATTAATAATATTAATTAAAATATATTGGTTTTTGAAAAATGTTACAAAGTATAAAATTTAAAATGTATTAAAAAAATGTAAATGTTATATTTTTTCAAAAAGTAGACAGTATATGTAACGAAATAAAAGTTCCAGAATACAAAGCTAAAGTGAACAACTATTAATAATTATATTATTTTCTCAAATGCTTCCTAAACAAATGTAAAACTACATTTATTTGATATTACAAAGTTGACATAACTTTGTATTAAAAAATGTACAAATGTTGAAAAATGTTGTTTACATAATTATAAAATGTAAAAATATGCATATGTGCAAAATATTACTTGTGTTTGTAAAATAAATTTGATTTTTTATCTATATATCTTGATTTATATTATATAAACATAATAAAAGAAATATTTTTTGTTGATTACAAAATCATTTTCAACAAACAAACATCAATAAAAAAATAAAATGTCTATTTTTGTGTATCATTTTATTAATATTGTATTTAATGTTAAAAGTTATGTATTATTTAATCTCACTGTATTAGCAATATTTTTATTAACTCTATATATAAAATTATTTTTGTCAGTTATAACTATATAAAAAATTAAAATACGTACTACTACAAACTATATTAATTTTTTAAGGTTACAAATTAATACATACATATCTAAATTACTATTCCCACCACAGTTAATATTAATTAAGAGGTAGATGCTGGAGCACTGAACTTAATTAATTTACTATTCTCCCACTCCAGTTAGCATTAATTCTTGGTAGGTGCTGGACACTAAACTTAATTAATTTTACTATTCCCACTCAGTTAGCATTAAGCCAGGGTGGGTGCTGGACACTAAGCTTAATTAGTTACTATTCCCACTACAGTTAGCATTAATTCTTGGTAAGTGCTGGACACTAAACTTAGTGTTTACTGTTCCACTCCAGTTAATATTAAGTGAGAGGATATGCTGGACACTAAACTTAATTAATTTACTATTCCACTCCAGTTAGCATTTAATCAGGGTATGTGCTGGACACTAAACTTAATTAATTTACTATTCAACTCCAGTTAGCATAAAGTCAAGGTAGGTGCTGGACACTAAACTTAATTAATTTGCTATTCCCACTACAGTTAGCATAAAGTCAAGGTAGGTGCTGGACACTAAACTTAATTAATTTACTATTCCCTCCAGTTACCATTAATTCAGGGTAGGTGCTGGACACTAAACTTAATTAATTACTATTCCACTCCAGTTTACATTTAATCTGAGTAGGTGTTGGACACAAAACTTAATTAATTTAGTATTCCCACTCCAGTTAGTATTAATTGAAGCATGGTGCTGGACACTAAACTTAATTAATTTACTATTCCCCCAAACCAGTTACCATTAAGTCAGGGTAGGCGTACAGAGTCCTTAAGTGGTAGGCGACTACCCAATTGACAGCTAACATATTTTAGGCCACACTCCAGAGGCTCTATTTATCCCACCCAGAGTAGGTCCCTCCATAACCGCAGCCAAGGTTACCTATTGTTCAGTTCTTATCGTATTTTTTATATTTTGCTACATTTCATCAATTCACACGATGAAAAATCCTGCACGCAATGATCCTACCCAAGAACAGGGTGGGGGTGTTTATACTGCAAACCGGTCACAATGTGCCCAAAGATCGACTTGCAGGACAAAATGTTGGGACTTATACAGGGATTGCCCAGATATAACCTGTTTGCAATGACTTATCTAAGATAAGACATAGCTTGCGAATGTAACCTGTAAATGACTAATCGTATTAATTTGACATCTGTGCATAATAAAGACAAGTTTAAAAAAAAGGCAGAGAGAACTTTTCACAGTGCCTGTTGGAGGCTCATAAAAGATATTCAGACCACATGCTCATCTAATTATTAGCTCTCTGCATAGTAAAACAAAACAAAATTAAACCCTTCCCTTAAAGTAGTCCATGTCAGCCATGCAGTCCTGTTCATTTCACATTTTACTTCATTTTGCATTCTCTAGGTGTATGCATTTTCCAGATGGTGTGTTTCTGTATTTTTAAGGCAGTGGCATCTTCTCATAGTGCCTCTTGGTGGGTCAAAGTTGTTTCGACTACACACTCATTCAACCCGTAGCTTATCTGCAGAGTGCACATAGTCACACATGTTTCATTTTAGCATTACGATTTTATGGGATTGAGTGTAAGTTAATTTTTAGCAGTTTAAATACTGACAGCTGGACCAAGCAAAATAGTGCTGGATTTACAGGTGTGTGTGTTTGTGTGTGTTCCTGTGTGTGTGTGTGTGTGTGTGTGTGTGTGTGGGTTTGTGTTACTATCCTTGTGGGGACTTGGGTGTGATAACACACTCACGCTGTGGGGACTTGATTGCACTGTGGGGACCAGTCCCAGGTCCCATAAAGATATCCATCTTCTAAATGATAAAAATGACTAAAGGAACATCTGTGTCAATTTTTGCAACTTTTTTAAAAAATTGCCTTGTAGGGACCTGTGTTTCATCAAGTGTGTTTATATTTCTGCTCAGCTCTGCCCCTGTAGAGGGATGTGGTGCACTGCAGCCTTAAACACACTGGTTACTAAACACACTTTGCTCACTAGAAACACATGCTAGCAGCAGAAAGGACAGACCTCTCAAAGGAAGATGTGTACACCTGTGTTTATCCAAATATTTTTCATGCAAATTACCCATTTCTCTATGTATTAAAAATACGACTTTATTTTACATGAAACTTTTAGTTTAGATGCTTTTATTCTGAAAATAGTTGGTAGTTTTATAAACATTGGTAAAAGCAATTTAGGTCAATTTTGAATCCCAGAATATTTTCCTATTGCCTTTTTGATCCTTATCTGCATTTAACCTTCGATGCCCTTGGCGGAATGGTTCCGTCGCAGGCATCATTGCTGTGCTCATGGTGGAACCATTCCGTCATGAGGCCGAGGCACGAAACCCTCTGCTGCAGACAGCAGAGGGGATTTCCTCTTCACCCCTGTGACCTTGGCAGCTGGGGTGCTTCCCCCAGCTCCCGGGGCCCCCTCCCTGGTTTCTGTGCCATGAGGATCCAGTGCGCACGTCGCGCTGTCACTCATTGCACAGAAACAGGCTGAAATGAGCCTTTGGAAACCATTTCAGTTCACTTTCTATGTGCTCAGGGGGCTATCTCAGCCCCGGGCACGTGGAAGAATGGGAGAGGTATCATTGGAAGGGAGAATCTCCTTTCCAGTAGTACCACTCCCAATCGTCCTGCTTGGGGATCACCCCCGGGAGAACCCAAGCAGGGATCACCACTGAACACCAGGGAGGAGAGCGGCCTTGGGCAAGGGCTTTTGCTCCCCAATTTACAGTGCGATTTAGTTTTGCCCCCTGGGGGTGGATGGGAGCAATGGCCCCAATCTGCCCCTCCCGAGTGACACAAAGCCCACTAGACCCCAGGATATTTTATTTGCCCCATAATTTATTAGGGTGGGGGCTGCCATAAAGGGCATGTCCATGCCCCACCCCACAACATTTACAGCCTTCCTGCACCCCCTGAAATCTTGGCACAGGGGGCATTAGCCCCAAATCTGCCCCGAAATGTTATAAAAGCCCAGTAGACGCCAGGGGATTTGTAGGCCCAGAAATTTTAATTAGGTTAGGGGCATTGGCATGCCCATTTTGGGCAGCATCCACCTAATTAAATTTCCAAAAAACTCCCCTGGTGTCTAGTGAACTTTCTGCCCCTGGGAATGGATGAAATTAGCCCCCAATCTACTTTTTGGGCAAATTTGAATTAGGGTGGGGCCTCCCAAAGCGGGCATGCCCATGCCCCACCCCCTCCCCACAAAAATGGCCTTCCCTTGCCCCACAAATGGATAGAACAACAGCCACAATCACTTTGCAGTATAAACAACCCACTAGACGTGAGGATTTTGGGGCAAATTTTGTGTTAGGGTGGGGGCATTGGCATGCGCGTTTACAGGCAGCCCCACCTAATTAAGATTGCTTTCCCTGGCATCTAGTGGGCTTTTTTGCACCCCCTGGGGGGCAGATGGGGCATTAGCCCCAATCACTGCCCCGCCGGGGTGGCAAAGCCCACTCCATCCAGAGTTACCAGGGCAAATTTTAAGTGGGTGGGCTCCCAAAATGGGCATGCCCATGCCCCACCCCTCCCCCACAAAATAACAGCCTTCCTGCCCCCTGGAAATGAGTAGAACAATGTTTTTAATCTGTCCCATGAAGACAAAACTTTACTAGGCATGAGGATTTTTTTGGGCAAATTTTAATTAGGGAGGGCATTGGCATACTTGGCACAGGCCCACCCTGATGGAATTTGCCACTCCCTGGCATCTGATCAGCCCCCTGGGGCAAAGCATCTAGATGCCAGGGAGGTTTTGGGGCAAATTTGAATTAGGGTGAGGCTCCCAAGGCAGGCATGCCCATGCCCCACCCCTACCACAAATAACAGCCTTCCTGCCCCCTGGGGTCAGATGGGGCAGTAGCCCCAATCTGCCCCCCCTGGGGGCGGGAAAAGCCCACTAGACGCCAGGAATTTTTGGGCAAATTTTAATTGGGGTGGGGGGCATTGGCATGCCTGATTTTGGCCCCACCTAGTAAATTTGCCAAAACTCCTGGTAGCTCTGGTGGACTTTCTGCCCCCTGAGGGGCAGATGGGGGCATCAGCGAAATTTGAGGTTTGCAGAGTTCTGGGTAGGAGAATGATGGGGGACCCATGACCATGCCTGGCTGGACTCTCCCGGTGTCTAGTTTTCCAGAAATGTGTGGGTTAGGTAGGTTTCCCTAGATGGCTGCGACCGGACCAAAACTCATAGGACCCCCATGCAAAACCAGGTTAGTTTGTGATAGAGTGTTTGATGTCGCCTCAATAGCTTTTGAGCCCTTGCCTGCTCGCGGGTCCTTGACTCACCCACGCAAGTGAGTACCATTTTATCGGGGAGACCTGGGGAACGTGGGTGGGTGGGTCAGGACCGCTGTGGCAAAGACTCCAAGCTATTGGCGACATCAAACCTATCACAAACCAGCCTGGTTGCATGGGGAGTCCCACTCGGATACAGTCTGAGGCTCGGCTGGCGCCAGCTCTAGAGGCATTCTGAAACTGAACTTGCCGGGGAGGTATGGCTGCGTGAGTCCCCCATCATTCTCCTACCCAGAGGCATCCCCTGCAAACCTCAAGCTGATATCTGCCCCTCGGGGAGACAGAGAAAATCACTAGGCCAGGGGTTTTGAGCCAAATTTGAATTGGGGTGGGGCTGCCCAAGCCTTCCACTAATTGCCCAAATCCTGGCGTCTAGTGGGCTTTTCCCAGGGGGGGCAGATTAGAGAGGGCCTACTATGACTTGAAGGCAGAGAAACATTATTTTGTGGGTAGAAGTGGGGGCATGGGCATGCTGCATTTAGGCCCCCACCCTATTCAAATTTGCCCAAAAAACACAATCTGAATGTGATTTACCCCAGGGGGCAAGCCCACTAGATGCCAGGGAGTTTTGGGCAAATTTTGGTGGGGTGGGGGCTGCCCAGGGCGGGCATGCTGTCTTACCTGGGCCTCCCAGCTCACAGCTCTGGGCTGCTGCGAGGACCGTGGCTTTACTGCCCCATCTACCCCCAGAAGGCTGTTGTTTTGTGGGGAAGAGGAGTGTGGGCATGCCTGAGCCCCACCCTAGAAAATTGCCCCCAAAAGCTTCCCTGGCGTCTAGTGGGCTTTGCCGGCGGGGAGCAGATGAGGGCTAATGTTCACCACCCCAGAGAGAGACAAAAACCCCTTTAGGCTCTCAGGGAGTTTTGGGCAAATTTTAATTGGGGTGGGGGCTGCTAAGCAGGCATGCCCAGTAGCACCTAATTAAATTTGCCCCAAAATGTCCTGGCGCATCTGTTTGGGGGGCAGATTGAAAGCCCATCTGCCCCCGGGGGCAGGAGGCTGTTATTTTTGAGGAGTGAGCATGGGCATGCCCGTTTTTGGAGGCCCCACCCTAGTCAAATTTGCCCCAAATGAATTGAGGAGCTAATCCCCATCTGACCCCGGGGAAGAAGTCCACTAGCACCAGGAGTTTTGGACAAATTTTGGTGGGGTGGACATGCAAAATGGGCATGCCCAACTGAGTAAAATTTGCCCATGCACAATCTACTGAGCTGCCCCCGGGGGCAGATTTGAGGCTGTGCCCCCAGCTGCACCCGAAGTGCGGAAGGCAACAGTGACGTGAGATTGAGGGTGCATGGACATGCCCTTTTATGTGAACCATGGGGCAAATAGCTGTCACAAGAGTCACAGTGAGCTTTGTGCCAGCAGGAAGGCCAGGTCAGAGCTGCCCATCCCCGGGAGGCAAAAATCTCAAATGCCTCAAGTGAGAACAAAGCCACCTTTGAGGCGCTCCCCCTGGTGTCTGATAGTGGATCCCTAGCAGGGATCGCCTCGCAGGTGATCCCCAAGCGAGATCGACTGAAGTGGTACCATTGGAGATTATACGCTTTCCAATGTTACCTCTCCCATCTTTCGTGTGGGGCTGAATATCCTGAGCACATGAAAAGAGTGAAACTGAAATGAGCCTAGGAAACCATTTCAGCCCCATTTCTGTGCAATGAGGACAGCGCGGCGTCTTTGTCCTCATGTGCAAGCTCCAGGGAGAAGACACTCAGCGGGAAGCAATTCTGGCTACTTAGACATCTGAGGAGTGAAAGAAATCCCTCTGCTGTCTGCAGCAAGAGAATTTAAATGGCGGCCTCATGTGAGAATGGTTCCGATCGCTTTGAAATTTACGACTCTTTCGTAATGGAGCCATTCGTCATAATGAAAGAATTAAATGCAGATGAATCGAAGGCAATAAGCAAATTCAAAATTGACCCAAAATTGCTTTTGTATGTTTACAAAACCACTAACTATTACGAATAAGCATCTAAGTAAAAAGTTTCATGTAAAATAAAGTAAGTATTTATACATAAAAAATGAGGTAATTTATGAAAATGTTGAATCAAACACGGAATATTATCTTTCCTTTGAGAAGGTCTGTCACTCTGCTGCTTTGTATGTCTGTTTCTAGTGAGCAAAGTGTGTTTAAGCATGAAAGTGTGTTGGGCTGCTGTCTGTCCTCTGCAGGGGCAAGCTGAGCAATCTGGCACGCTGATGAAGATACACAGGGCAATTTTTAAAAGTTAGAAATTGACACGAATATTCCTTTAGTCATTTTTGTCATTTAGAATTAATGCTAACTGGAGTGGGAATAGTAAATTAAATAAGTTTAGTGTCCAGCACCTACTCAGAATTAATGCTAACTGGAGTGGGAATAGTTAATTAAATAAGTTTAGTATCCAGCACCTACCTAGAATTAATGTTAACTGGAGTGGGAATAGTAAATTAATTAAGTTTAGTGTCCAGCAACTACCCTGAATTAACGCCAACTGGAGAGGGAATAGTAAATTAATTAGGTTTAGTGTCCAGCACCTACCCTGAATTAATGCTAACTGTAGTGGGAATAGTAAATGTAATAAGTTTAGTATCCAGCACCTACCTAGAATTAATGTTAATCGGAGTGGGAATAGTAAAATAATTAAGTTTAGTGTCCAGCACCTACCCTGATTTAATGCTAATTGGAGTGGGAATAGTAAATTAATTAAGTGTAGTGTCCAGCACATTCCCTCACTTAATAGTAACTGGATTAGGAATAGTAAATTATTTAAGTTTAGTGTCTAGCACCTACCCTGACTTAATACTAACTGGAGTGGGAATAGTAAATTATTTAAGTTTACTGTCCAGCACCTACCCTGAATTAATACTAACTGGAGTGGGAATAGTAAATTAATTAAGTTTAGTGTCCAGCACCTACCCTGACTTAATACTAACTGGAGTGGGAATAGTAAATTATTTAAGTTTAGTGTCCAGCACCTACCCTGAATTAATGCTAATTGGAGTGGGAATAGTAAATTAATTAAATTAAGTGTCCAGCACCTACACTTAATTAATATTAACTGTAGTGGGAATAGTAATTTAAATATGTATGTATTAATTTGTAATGTTAAAAAATAATATAGTTTGTAGTAGATATGTATTTTAATTATAACAGTTATAAATGAAAATAAATATTCTATATATATATAGTTAATTAAAACATTTAATACAGTATATTTAATAAAAACAATTTTCCACATTAAATACAACATTAATAAAATGATACACAAAAAAATAGACATTTTATTTTTGTATTGATTTTTATTTATTGTAAATGATTTTGTAATCAACAAAAAATATTTCTTTTATTAAGTTTATATAATATAAATCAAGACATATATAAAAAATCATTTATTTTACAGACAAAATATTTTGTACATATGTATATTTTTAAATGTAATAATTATGTAAACATTTTTTTACATTGGTAAATTTTTTAATACAGTTATGTAAACTTTGTAATATCAAATAATGAAGTTTTACATTTGTTTAGAAACATTTGAGAAAAAAATATATTTATTAATAGTTGTTCATTTCAGTTTCGTATTCTGAACATTTGTTATTTAGTTACATATACTGTTAAGTTTTTATTAATATAAGTTTTCATATTTTTAATACATTTTTAATTTTATCGTTTGTAACATTTTTTAAACAAATAATAATACATTTTAATTAATATTATTAATATATAAAATATTAATATTAATTACATGCTTTAATTTTTATACATTTTTTTAATAAGGTTCACATTTTTTAAACATTAAATACAATTACATGTTTTTTATAAATGTATATAACTTGTAAATAAATGGAATTATAATAATAAATATTATATGTTTAATAATATTTATTATAATTTTACAATGCTGGAAAAATGTTAAATAAATTTAAACATAAGTTATAAAGTGTAGTATTTTAATTAAACATTTGAGTAATTTATATTTAATGTAATAACATTTTTTTAAACAAAAAACATCTATTTTATATGTTTAAAGCTGCCATATTTGTTTGGTGCTTGTATTTTGTAACCGCTCGCGTTTGTTTTGGGTTATTTCGAAGGGGACAAGCTCGCGGTTGGGAGCTGCGTCGCGTCGAGGAAGGTAAGATTACTTTTCTTTATTTTAACTATATTTTTAATTAAATTTGAAGGTAGTTAGGTTGTAGTTAGTGTGTGTAGTGTTAGGTTTTTGAAGTTGTGGCATTTGTTATGTGTAAGTTAGGTTTTAGAGATTTATGTATCGTTATTTTTGAGGCCTAGTTTAGAAAACTTAAAATATGTTAGAATATGTCTGAATATGGTGTGTATAATGTTTGTAATAGTGTTATATTGTGTATTATGTGTATATTTGTGTGGGTGGGAATGTTTGTGTTTTTTTTACAGGTTTTGGTCGATAGAAGTGGCGGTTACGAGAAGATTGCGTTTTTGATTAAGGAAGTGTATATTAGTTTAAGTAACTAATTATTATTTTACACTTCCTTAATTTTTCGAGTTTTCATGGAGCGTTTCTTTTTTGAAACACTTTTTCAGGTTTTTTTATGGTTTATCATTTGTGGATTTACCGACGCAGGATTACTTTTGGAACAGTTGGATTTTTACATTTTTTTGGGGGTACTTTTTCGTCCTATTTGGAATATGAGATACCTGGATTGTTTTACAAGATTTGGGATTTTCTGTCTACAGCTACCGAAACGGTAAGTTAATTTAATTATTTATTGTGGGAGGGAAATGCTAAAAGAGTTAGGGGCCAATTCCGATCTCGGCCGGTAGTGCTCCGAATCGGATTCGGATTTACAGGATCCGATTCAGAGCCCTGTTTCCCGACCGAATCGTACGCGGGTCCGGCCGAGCGAGTACGATGCAGGCACCCGCGAAATCTCCGACCGACTCGAATGCGGCTTCAACACGCTCCGACCGACTCGCATGGACACGACTCGCACCGCGCTATGGAGACGTATCCCGGCCGGGTAAGTACGATGCGCGCCGCGAGCAGTCCGACCGACTCGCGCCGTCCGGCTCGAAAAAGCTGTCGGAGCTGGACTTTGGGGGTCCGCGTCGGACCCCCCTGTACGTGTAGGCGCGCGAGTCGCACACAGGGGGACCCATGGGTCCCCCTACCTGTGCATGTACGCCGCGATGCGCATCGACGCGTACCTGCTGTAGGGGCGCCCTTGTCCGCCTCGCACCCAGAGTCAATGGGAGCCCGCGTACGCGTTGTACGACCGGCTCCCATTGACTTCAATGGGAGTCCGACCGACTCGAGTCCGATGGCATGCGTGCGCATCGTACTCGTTCGGTCGGACTGCCAGAGTCCGATTCGGTCGGAAATCTCTCCGGGTCCGGCTCGGTCGGAGAGATTTCCGGCCGGAATCGGCCCCTTAGTGTTATTGTTGTTTATATTTTCATATATTTAATTAATATGTCTATATATTTATTTTTTAATATAAATATATTAGACAAATTAATTAATTTTGAGAAAATATAAAAAATATTTGTATGCATTTTAATTATTTTGACAGAAAAGTATATATTTTAAACTGGATCGATAATGTAGAGTAGACTTTTGGCAATTATTTCTAAGTATTCTAGGCCTCTTGTTGTTGGGTATAGTCTGACTTGATGTTGTAGGCATTCAAACATTTGTTTAGTTTGTTTGGATAGTTTAGGCCTGATTTGTGTTACAGATTGCTCCATTCTTAGCTGTTGGTAGCTCTGTTCTTTTTGGAGGGAGAGTAGGAGTTTGTGTAGAGTAGGTGGACCGCGTCCTGTTGTTGCTTGGAAGGCATTATGCCAACCTTCAACAGCATTGTTTGTTTTTGCCTCTTGGTTTAGTGTGCTAAGGTTTACATTCCACCATGGAATTTGGTATTTTGGTTGTCTCCTATGTCCTGATCTATGGAGTCTTCCCACCCAGGTATCTTCAAAATAGTCTAGGAGGGGACTTAATTTTTGTTCGTGTTGCTGGTAGTAAGGACTTTCTATTAATAGGTTGTAATGTTCGGCCACGTCAGTAACTGGGACGTAGGCCAGTGAAATACGTTTTTTTATGTGGTATGCGAATGAACTGTTTGTTGCATATTCAACACTTAGGGCCCAATTCCGATGTCGCTTGTAAAGCCCTCCATACGACTCGGATCCATAGGGCTTTACTAGCGAATCGTGCACCTGGAGTCCGAGCGAGTACGATGTAATCACATGCTTACAGACTCGGTTCGCTCGGACTCCCATTGAACTCTATGGGAGCCTGTAAACTGGACGCGTAGACAGGCTCCCATAGCAAAAAGGGGTGGGTGGGGAAAAGCGTACACCCTGTGGCGGGCATCCCATGGTGCCCGCCACACTGTGCATGCATGAGAAGGGGGGACCCATGGGTACCCCTACGGGTCCGAATCGGAGGGCTCCAGGTGGTGGGGCGCCTGCTACGGACCCCAAAAGAACGATTCCGGCAGCTTTTTCGAACGGGACATACCGATTCGTGAAGGCTGTCCGAATCGTGCATCATACTTGCTCGCTTGGAAACAGACTCCATAGAACTGTACGAAGCGTCTGCGTACGAGTCGTACGGACAGGATCGGGTTGGGAAACGATTCGGTCGGCGCGTACGCGATCTTTGCATCGTACTTGGTCGTTCGGACCTGTGTACGATTCGGACGGGAAAAAAAGGCTACGAATCGGATCCGTAAAAGCCAAATCAGATTCGTAGGCCTTCCGAGCAAGATCGGAATCGGGCCCTTAGTGTTGATTTCTGAAGGCGTCTCCATATACACTGATTGAAATGATAGTAGCAACCCTGAATTGATGTGTGTGGGTAGGATTTTAGAATTGCATTTATCATTGCCTGCTCAAAATCTATATTTATTTTCTGTGGAAAATAATTATTTGTTTCTTGTTTAATTTTAGTTAGTACTTCCATATATGTGGAGTTTTGTTTATTGGGTAGCAAGGCGTAGATAAAAGGGATGTTGGTGTTTTGATATAGGGCATGGACAGTGTATAATTGATAGAATGGTTTGGGACAAATTTTAAAAGTCCAGTCCATCATTCATGTTTCTGATTGTTGTAGTTTTATTAAATTGTTTGCGGTTGTAAACATAATTATTCTTTTCTCTTTGGATTTGTTGTCAAAGAACAAAGGGTTCTTCGTTATGAGTTATAGATAGTTCTGGGGGAATTACTACCTCTTCAAATGTTTTTGGGGCAGGTGTGGTAGTTGTTGTGCCTTTTTTTGTTCGAGCTATAGTTCTTTTTAATGAAGAAATAGAGGGCATTTGCCCAGTAGCATGTTGGGGTACTCTGGGCATCATCTCTTTAAGGATTTGGGTGGTAGATTTCTGTGTGCTAGTACTAGCTTCTCCAATGTCATCTAGGGCATTCCTAACCTCTATTTCAGTCACATTTGGGGGGTGATTATGTTCCCTTACTTACAAAACCGTTGTTTCTCTAGTTGTTGCCCTCCCATAACACTTATATGAATAGTACTTGCTACATTTCCAATTTACTTTAAGTCCACTTTGCTTTTCCTGGGTAAAGACATACCCCATGTAGCATAACAAAAACGTTCCTTTCTGGGAAGTGATAAATTAGGCGCCTTCTGTCATTGTGATGTTTTAAATGCTACGAAAAATGTATATAAAAATTAATAATACGAATATTGTACATGTTTTTTACTTAATACATACACATTGTTATTAATATACTTACAATGTTGATTTTGAGCTGCTTTTGAATGGAGATGTTCTTTCTTTGTAGGTTGAATTCTGTTTTGTTGCTGATGTTTCTGTTGGTAGAGTAAAACATATTTTTAATTATTTTGTTCAATTGTACATGGTGTGGGGTGGGGGTTTGGGATGAAGTTGGGGTTTGGTTGGGTGTTTTAGATAATTTTTAAAATGTCTTTTGCTGAATACTTACTTTATTTGTTAGATGATTTTAGAAGCTTGTCTGTAATTGTTCGGATGCTTTGAGAATTATCTGTAGAGGAGACAGATTGAAAAAAGATATATATTAATTATTTTTGAATGATAAAATATTAGTTTTTGAAGATTAACATTACTGTTATATTTTAAATGGTATTTTACTTACTTTTTGAAGTATGAAATAGATTTTTCTTTAATGAAGTCCTTGCTTCCGGCAGAAATCCGGCAGAGTTTCGTCTTTTTGATTCTTTTTCGTTTAAGGTGTAAAATAAGAATAATGTTTCCTTCTTTATATAGTGTTTAATTAATTTTTTGGTTAACGTGATTGGTTTATTTTAATATTGTGTGTATTTGATTGGTTGATCTTTATTGTTTTAATTGTTTTGGTAGTTGTTTTCCATATATGGAAACGCTAATTAAGAGTCAGTTACTGCCTTTTTTTTTTTTAAACAGGTTCAATTATTTAAATGTGTATTATATTATATGTGATGTAAAATAATGTGTGTATATTATTTAAATATAAAATTTAAATAGTTATTAATAGTCTATTTATGATTTAATGTTTTATAATATGTTTTACTATTTATAAATTGATTGTATTTGATTTATTTTGTATGCAGTGTATGTTTATTGATTTAAATATATTTATGGTGTTAAGTTTTGTTTGTTTTATTTGTTTTTAAGTTATCAATTTTTTAAAAAAAACGATAATATTGCTGTCTATATTATTGTGATCGACATTTTTGACATGCGGTATATTTTTAAACAATGTTCGATATTTTAAATGACGATATTTATGTGTTCGATAATACTGTTATCGATATTAATGTTTGACGATATTGTGGTGTCGATAATAGTGTATTTTTAAAATTAAGTATGGGGTATTGATATTAGTGTAATCAATATTTTTGTGTCGATAAAAATGTAGGTCGATATTGTGTCTGTCGATATTATGTCAGTGATTCACATTATACATGGACAATAAATCATGTGTGTAAATCAATGCGTAGGATGTGTTACAAAAGAGAGTGAGATTTACAAGGTCCTTCAAAGCTCACTGTGCTATATTAGAAGGATTGCAATTTATTAACTCCAAGTAACAAAAGGATCTATTTGTTAAAAGCAGTAACCCATTTACCCACCAACATAAATCTATCTAAAGCTATAAAAACCAAGCGCACATTGCCTATGTAAATAAATGTGAAAAAATACTAGCTGCAGCATCTTTTTTTGCTTGCAACAAAATAAAATACGGATAAATACAGATAAAATCACCAAAAAATAAATATTGATAAATACAGACGGAAATGTTAAACAGAATAAATACCATAAAACCGGGAGCCCTAATTATAAGATAGACTGCTACAAACGGTGCAAATAGTTTTAGGATAAAATGGAGCTTCCAAAATGTAGATTTTAGTAATACAGGACCATAAGTAATGCAAATTCTTTTTTTTGCATAACTGTCCCTTCAACACTTCCTCAAGGGTACTAAGCGCTGTGTAAATACAATTATGATTAAAAACATGCACTTCACAGCCCAATTGCTAACTCTTCGTACTACCACTCAAAAAAAACAAATATTTGCCATCACAATGCTTGGAGCGATTTAAGCAATTAAAGCCAGAACTGCTCCCAAGCACCCCTTTACACCTACAGATTAACTCATAGGGCACGTTTGCATTTCATTCAGGAAAGCAGGCACCCTCGCACGAAGTATTGTTTTACCTGTCTGCCTGGCCTCTTCATTTCACAGCACAAAAGCCTCAATTAACTTAATCTGAAGCATTTTAAGGATCGGAATGAAGAGTCCCAGACGGTTGTCATTTTCCAAAAGGAAGAGAACATGTTTTTGATTCCAGGCAGAAATGAGGACTGGAAATGCGTGACCCCCTTACCAAGACTCCAGGACCCCCTGGGGGTCACACCCCACAGATTGAAGACCTCTGGCCTAGATGATGAGCTCACCTAAACATCATAGCAGGATCTAGAAGAGAGATCACCCCCAGCCTGGGCCATCCATTCCACGTTATATCAAATTCTTCTGTGTAAGTCTCTATTGAAAACAGTTTGTCTTTCCTCCTCATTTTTAAAATGCTTGTTGGACAGCTGTCCGTCTGGCACTCCATCCCAGGCCACTGGCGTTTTCTTCTATTATGTCGGTGAACCTTTTCCAGCAGAGGTGTAGGGTGTTGTAGTACTCTGATTCTCCAGCTGTTTGTGCCATCTCAGGAAGCTAGATGCGCCATGACAAAGAAATTCTTCAAATATTTTATGATCCAAACCTTTTCAGGTTTGTGATCCTAATTTTCATTATACCTTAATAAGGGCCTAGATGAAGGGCATTTAAATACCACAAACACCTGACCTTTTTTTTATATAAAATGTACTGTTTGCTGAGTTCCAGCCTTCTTTGTATGTCGAATATTTTAAAATAATTGTTTATTTCTTCACCACTAGTTTATTGCATGCTAAATAAATCACATACTGCCCTGCCATCTGTAGATTTATTTGTAATGCATCATGTCCTCTTTTTCTTTCCTTTCTCTTTATATACATATATATATTGGACTCTGCCTCTACAGGTACGTATACACTCATCTCCCTGCCTTCAAGCACTGGCTAAAAAACGTGTTGGGGTTCTACATGAAGTTTTTTTTTTTTAAGAGAAATTACTAAATTGCTGCACCAGTTTAAGCATTTAGCAAACCACTTTTTGCAGATACAAAATAGCATTACATGATAGCTAAATGCATTTGCAAAGACAATAGGGCTGCACAGGCAAAGCGAAACAGCATCCAATCAGTGCAGCATCACCCCCAGCACACCACAAACTCAGCATCACTCAGCACCACCTGAGCACCAGCACAGCACCACCTCAGTATCGCTCAGCATAAAGGGCCATGATTTCAATAGTGCAGCAAGTGCAGTGGCACTGGGGCCAAAAGCTCTAGACACCCCACTAAACACCAATTATTGCTATAGTTTACAACTTAACATGCAAGTTACAAGTGCAGTTATCTTGCAGGCAACAGGGTCATTATTTGAATGGTACAGCAGGTGCAGTGGCCCGGCCCAAAAATTGTCAGAACTCCTCTAAACACATAATCTTGCTATATTATTCTACTAAACAGGCAGCCGTAATTGAAGTTACCTTGCAGTTAAAAGGGACTTGTTTTGAATGGTGCAGCAGGTGCAGTGGCACTGGGGCCAAAAGCTTTAGGGACCCCATTAAACCCAGATTATTGCTAAAATGTAATACTACACTGGCAGTTACAAGTGCAGTGACCTAGCAAGCACTAGGGTCATGATTTCAATGGTGCAGCAGGTGCAGTGGTACTGAGACCAAAAGCTCTAGGCACCGCACTAAACACCTAATAATGCTATATTTTACTACTAAACAGCCAGTCATAAGTGCAGTTATCTAGCAGGCACCATGGCCATGATTTCAATAGTGCAGCAAGTGCAGTGGCACTGGGGACCAATAGCTGTATGTCACCCTACTAAACACTGATTATTGCTATATTTTACATATAAACTGGCAGTCACAAGTGCAGCTATTTTGAAGACACTAGGATCATGATTTGAATGGTGCAGCAGGTGCAGTGACACCGGGACCAAAAGCTGTAAGCGCCCCACTAAACACCTAATATTTCTATATTTTACTACTAAACAGCCAGTCATAAGTGCAGTTATCTAGCAGGCACTATGGCCATGATTTAAATAGTGCAGCAAGTGCAGTGGCACTGGGACCAATAGCTGTATGTCACCCTACTAAACACTGATTATTGCTATATTTTACAAATGAACTGGCAGTCACAAGTGCAGCTATTTTGCAGACACTAGGATCATAATTTGAATGGTGCAGTGACACCAGGACCAAAAGCTGTAAGTGCCCCACTAAACACCTAATATTTCTATATTTTACTACTAAACAGCCAGTCTCAAGTGCATTTACCTTTCAGTTAAAAGGAAATAGATTTAAATGATGCAGGAGGTGCAGTGGCACCGGGGCCAAAAGTGTTCATAACTCAACTAAACACCAAATATTGCTCTTTTTTACTAATAACAGGCAGTCACAAGTGCAGTTATCTAGCAGGTAGATAACCCCTATCTATTCACCATACAATATAATTACACATCAGAAATACATTACACACCACACAATTCCACCCCACACAATTCAACAACTAACAATTCCAATTCAAACCACATAATTCTATTCTAAACCACATACATCCACTCCAAAACAAAACACATGGGTAAAATACATTATCATTTACAACGCCAATAGCTCTAACTCTATCAAATGCAAGACTGATTGTATTGCAAAGCTTATTAATGTTTATGTACGCCCACTGGCAGAAATTGTACAAAGTTATGTGTTTGCTCTTGCCTCATACGCAGTCGACAGTCAGACTATTGTTTCGCTCTCTACAGACATCAAGAACACCTCACAGCAGCTGAATGCATGCCTTAAGCATGTTAGAAACTGGATGTTCGACAGTCATCTAAAACTGAATGGAGATAAAATAGAGGTGTTGGTCGTAGGGAACAACTCCTCCCTCTGGAATAAACTCAGCTGGCAGAGTAAGTTAGGATTTCTTCCAGCACCTGCTCCATCAGTGAAGAGCTTAGGATTCTGGATCGATGAAAGGCTATCAATGGAAGTCTAGGCCAAAGCTTTGGCAGCATGTTGCTTCAGACCTCTTCCCGCCTTAAGGAAGTTCTTAGTTGTCTCCCAATACAGCTGCGCAGAATAGTAGTTCAGGGTCTTATCAACTCGCACTTAGACTACGGGAACTCCCTTTACCTAGGCAGTCCCAAATATGTTACCAACCAACTGCAGGTAATACAGAATGCAGCAGCACGAACGCTTTTTTAAATCCGCAAGCGCACCTCAGCTGCTCCTGCTTTGGCAGCATTTCTTTGGCTGCCGATCCCGGAGAGAGCACAGTTTAAGTCTCTCTGCCTGGTCTACCGTGCTGTAAACAGAAAAGGACCCCAGCCCATTCAACATTGTATAACTCCCTATGTCCCTAAACAAACCTTACATTCCTTGGGTCAGAATCTTCTTCTTGTTCCCAGGATCAAGAAAGTAAGAGGTGGCGGAAGCTCCTTTACATTTATAGCTCCCAAGCTCTGGAATGAGCACCCTTTGTACATTAGACTGGAGAAATTTCCTTCAGGAGGCTACAGAAATCCCAACTATTCTAGGGACTTATAGATATTCTTTAACCAGAGCGGAGGTCATTACCAGCGCTGGGATCGTTTGATCAGTTTGAACTAGAAACGTTTTTGTTATCGGCACATTATGTAGCAGATGGTGGATCATATGGTAAGAGGGGTAAAATCATAATTATGTCCAGTTGGCCCTGTTTATTTTCTTCGCATTCGGATACTTGTAGTTTTGCTTTTTCCATTACAAAATAGGTCTAAAAGTCCCAGACTGCAAAGAACACATGACTGGAGTAGTTTATCACACCCGATACTAGCGAGGCCTTTGAGATCTATACTAAGACACCCGACATTTCTATAAATCTGATGGTACATCATTTTCTAGCACATTAATTTTCTCTTACAGTGAGGACTGGGCAGGGAAACAAGCCCATCCTAACACGGGTTGCTGTGCTCCCACCTGGCCGCTGAGTAGCACTGTGCAGACAGATTTACTAGCTGTCAGAAGTCTGTCATCGCTGTCCATAGCCCTGGGCTTCTCTTAAAGGCATAGTAACTGGCAAGATGTGTGGACGCAGAGCTTTCATTCAGGTACAGGAGAGCATCGCTGCTGATGCTACTACTACAAAAGGCATGACACGCCTATATCACACTGACAAACCTTGTGAAAGGTATGCTTACACAAATGAGCAGCTCATTGTTAGATTACTTTTAAGTCAATATTTGATCCATTTTGGCTTCCATGGGGATTTCGGTTTCCAACAACACCGGACATTCTGCGAGTTCTGCCCCAGGGTTGCTTTCTGTGGAGTGGCGGAGAAACGGATCCCTTCCTCCCGGTTTCCTTCATTTATTGAGACTGAGACTATAATATGTTTTCATTTAAAAGAAAAATGGAAGCCGAGATAATTCAATAGTTCTAGGCGTTATGAATTTCTTATCAATGGTCCACGGGGGGATTCTCCAGAAAAAAAGCTTCTCTCTTAAGAGCACCTCTCTGTGACACTGCTCTTTGTATGGACAACTAGCAGTTACATATTGACTATTTTAGAGCGCTATAATGTATCCTGCGCGCCACGCTCGGCAGCCTGCGCTGTTTTGTGTGACTTTTTCAATACTGGGCCTCTTTATCTCCATGTTATGTGTGGCTTTCCACCTTCGCTTGCCTTTGTATCAATTCACATTAATGTCTCTCGTGCGCGGTACAGTTATGACTGATTGACAGGATGTTCTCATGCTCGTGAATTCATACCTGCCAGATCTTCCTCATTTTTTAAAAATGCTCTGCTTTTTCTCATAATAAAATTCAAATTTCTGCAATGCGCTTCCAGAGGTTAACTCAGTTCTCTTCTTGTGTACTCAAGTGTTCTCAAGTGTGACCAAATTAGACAATTACTGTTCTCCCGTTTCCTTGAGATAATCAGCATTATAAAACAACAAGCATATTCATGGTATAATCTATATCAGTCCCCGTAGCTACAGTACAGTATCTTTTCTGTGTCTGCACGAGGAAAACTTACACACCTGATGTTTAAGATGTGCTTGTTCTCGTGTGTGTGTGTGTGTGTGTGTGAGGTAAGCCTGCACTGCTGATGCCCACACTTGTTCTGTGTGCCAGAGTGAAGAGTGCACTGCTGCTGACCACCTGGAACCTGTCTTCTCTCTGCTTGTATTTGGAAAGCTTGCACTGCTTCTGCCTGTAAATAATAAGTTAATTTCCTCCTGTAACCCTCTTTCTGGTGGATACTTTCTCACGTTTAGAAAATCCCTAGGCACTAGAATGGGTCTGGAACATTTCACAGCAGTGCTTCTATGCACCACTAGGTAGTGCTATGCGGCTAATCATTGACTTTGTTCCACCCCAAAAGTGACAGAGCGGAGCCGCATATAAGCGCCACCCCTGTCCAATGATGTCAGTTTCTTTCTTGACTCCTTCCACAATCTTGGACGCGGAGCACAAACAATTGGTACCAGTATGCGGACCTCTAATCTGGGATCTTTTGAAATGGTAAAAAGGAGGCCACTCGACAGAATGGGGAGGTGGGAGGGCAGTGAGCAATCTGCAGTTAGAGTATCCACCAGAAAGAACATTACCGAAGGTAATTAACTTGTTCTTCTGATGAATACTTTTGACTGCAGATTTTGCACTTTTAAAATAGGTACCAAAGCAGTACTTCCCAAGGTGGAGCGTCTTGTAGGACCCAACAGTCAAAATGCCCCTCCCGTCAAACCTGGCTGTCAAGGCAGTAGTGCTTTGGGAACGTGTGCACGGAAACCCACATTGCGGCTTGACATGTCTAGGACAGGTACTATGCATTCCAAAGCAGAAGTAGCAGTCTTAGCCCTGGTGAAATGGGTTCTTAGACCATTGGAGGCTGATTTTTGGCTACTGCATAGCAGATCCATTGCAGATGATTATCTACTTTGACTGAGTCCTTTTCTGTACTGCCTTGGCTTTCTTTGCCCCAGAGAAGTCCACAAAAAGCTGATCGTCCACCCGATGGTCTTTGGTGCGATCAATTTAAAAGCTTGAGACTCTCTTGGGTTTCAGCCAATGGAGCTACCTCTCCTTTTTCGAGGGGTAAGGTGAGGCAAAAAACGCTGGAAGAGTGATGCATTCTGATGTGAAAAGGCAAATGAAAAACTAAAGAGCCAAATTGTTTTAAATGGACCAGACACCCTTAAGGAAAGAAAACAATAGGTTTTCTTAGAAAAACCTCACCCACTAGGGTTGCCCCTTGGTGGCATGCTTCATCATCGGGTCCATCCCGCACCGCTACGGAGCGAGGCGTGCTGTGACCTGCGAGATACGTGGGAGCACTTTAAGTATATTCAATGATAAACAGTGATGGTGAGAGATAGGAGTGGAGGGGTTATGAAGAGTGAAAATTAAAAATACCTGCCTAGTAGGTCAATCACTATTTATTCTGGCTTCTAGTCAGTATGGTTAAAAACAAAGGGGGAAGTGGAAAGAGAGGCTTTAATGTGCCTGCCTTTCTAAAAAGTCAAATGTTTCAAGCCACACCCCACAGGCTTTTCATCAGGACCAAAGGAAACAAACTCCCTGATACCACTCCTGTTATGCTAATCACACACACACTGCATGCCAAAAGGTAAATATTTTGATTTGTACATATACAGCACCTTTTTGGTAATTACTGCCTGTTACTATAAAAGATGCAGAAATCATGCATCATGGGTCCTCCGGTTGAGAGGGAAGCCTGTAGTCACACTCACTTCAAAGCTCCTCCTCCGCCTTTCAACCTACTGATTCGTAGCTGGGGACCGCATTTGAAAAGGAGTCACTACTTAGGGAAAGAAGGCTGCCTGGGTCCTCAGAACCAGTTTGTCTGGAAAAAAGGTGGTGTAGACTGGTTGCACCGACCGTGCCTGGAGTTTGCTCCTGCGATTAAGTGGTTGCAAAGAATAGACAGTCTTGAGAGTCCGAAGATGCAGCGGACGGCTGTTCATAAGCTCGAAGGGGGTGTGTATGAGGCACATCAGGACAAAGTTAAGGTCCCATTGTGGCCTCATAAATGGTTTGGGAGGGAACATGTGCCAAACGTTTAAAAAAACGCTTTATAACAGGTGATTTAAACAAGGACGGCTGGTCCCTTAAATGCAAAAAGGCAGAAAGGGGTGACAAATAATGTTGGCCTGTGCAAGACCTTGCCGAGCCAAATATAAAGCAAACAATAAACATACAGCAGCTTGGCTTGTAACAGGTCTATGTTACGAGCTACACTCCAGGCCACAAATCTGTCCTAGTGCCTGGCGTAATTGGACTTTGTAGAGGGATGCCGGGCAGCGAGGATCTCATACGCAACCTCAGGAGGCAGATGGAATGCAGTCACTGCAACCATGCTCTGCTGCTGTGACACAAGAACCTTCAGAAATGGTAATCAGATCGGAGGACAGATGCTCATGCCCAGATGTTTTGGGTACCACACCCCTCCAGACCGAGCTCAGAACCACTAGGATGTCTTGGCCCCCGTCATTCCTGTACTTCAGAACTCGAGGCAGGAGGACAGAGGCAGAAAGGCGCACAGGAGTCCTGTGCTCCATTCTTGCCAGAATGCATCTCCTGGAGAGAGCCTTCTCAGGAACTCCAGCACACAATGGCTTGGACACTGCACAATCTCAACAGTGGTGAGAAGATCTAACCAGGGTTCTCCCCATTGTGATAGATGCCCTGTGCCACCTCAGGATGTAACGCCATTTGTGATCTGTCAGGCACCGGCAGCTAAGTTCATCAGCCCTGGTGTTCGAAGATCCGGCCATGTGGTTCGCAACAAGGGAGATGGCCTGATGTCCCAGCCAACTCCAGACGCATTGAGCCTCTTGGCACAGGTCTCAGACCGAATCCGCCTTTCTTGTTGCAATACCACACAGCATCAGTCTACCTGTACCGGCCTCCCCTTGATGGATGGTAGCAAGGACTTCAAAGCTAGGTGGATGGGCTGCAACTCCAACAGATTTATGTGAAGTCGGGTTTCCGCTGGAGACTAGAGTCCTCTGATTGCCACCTTTCCCAGATGACTTCCCTACCCCAGCAACAATGCACCTGCCACTACAGTCAGCTCTGGGTGGGGAAGGGAGACTGGTTTGCCAGTGGTCCGAGTGCAGTCAAGCGGCAACCACTACAAATCTTTCGCAGCCTCCTCCGAAACCTGGATTGAATCCAACAGGTTCCCTTGGTTCAGGACCCACTGTGACTTCAAATTCCACTGCAGAGCCTGCATAAGTTACCAGGCATAATCAACGACAAAGGAAGCCCCAAGAAGCCTCAGACCCACTCTTATTTGTCTGGAAAAGGTTAACGACTGACTGAAGCGAGCCCGCCTTCAGTAGCCGTCACTGAGAAAGGGAAAAACTGGCATTTCCAGCCTTGAATGGTGTGCCGCGGCCAGCAATCACTTTTAGGAACACCAGGCACTGCTGAGGCCGAAAGAAAGCAAGGGAAATTGAAAATGCTCCTTGCCTACCTGAACAGCAGGTAATGTTGGTGCGATTTCAGAGCGGGCACATGACAGTATGCATCCTGCAGATCCAAGGCTATCATCCAGTTGCCCGGATCCAGTGCAGGCCGAACCTAGGCCATAGTGAACATCTTGAAATAGTCTTTACCCAGGAAGCTGTTTAAAGGGTAAAGATGTAAAATAGAAAGATGGCCTCCGTCCTTCGGCATGACAGCCAGTCCCTATTTCCAAGTCTAGCACCATCTCTATGCCCCCTTTCCACAGTAGAGCGAGCCTGCACCTCTTGTAACAAGATGAACAGGTACTCCTCTGAGAGCCGCTCTGATGTAGGAGGAATATGTAATGGGTTGGAAGGAAATGGAAGAGCATAGCCCTGTTGAATGATCTGGAGGACCCATCTATCAGATGCAATAGTTTACCACTCTTAGAGAAAATGTTTGATTCTGCCTCCCACAGGGTGACTGTGCGCAGTTAAGTGTAAACTAAAGCAACTTGAGGCTGATGCCGCAGGGGTGGGGGACTGGTAAGTTTGCTGTCCCTGGTGACCCGTACATTGTTTGTCTGACATTTCTTGTACGCTAAACCTCTGGAGTACCCTCAGAAGGGCTGAAACTGAGGAGGGAACTGTCTGATCGGCATCAAAAGGCTTAGCATGTTTTTTTAAGCACTCAATGGCGAGAACAGCGTTTTTGCCAAAAAGGCAGGATCCGTCAAAAGGCAAATCCTTAAGGGATGTCTGCACATCACCAGAAAAGCCTGTGGACCTCATCCACATGCAGCATTGGAGCACCACGCTAGTACCAAAGTACCAACTGCCTCTCCCAAACCATCAGTAGAGTCGAGTCCAGCCCGAATCATGTATGGTTGGTTGCCCCCTGACCAACTTGAACAGTCTGATTCAGGGAGGCCCTAAACTCTTCTGGGAATGACGGCAAGATCTTGCTGACCATGGCCCGATGGCATGTGTACATCACTGTAGGCAATTTGTGTTGGCCAACATTGAAGCTAGGCTTGTCACAGAAACATTAATTTCTCGAATGCCTCAATTTGCTTCGGCTCCCTGTCTGGGAGGGAGAGGGGACATTGTAGGAAATAAACTGGGATTTACCTCACCGGTGTATAAACCTGGACGACCAGACTCTCTGGAGTAGGTGTTAAGTCAAATAATCAGGGTCATTTGGCACTGGTTTCTGGCTACCTGCCTGTTCACCTGTGGGGTAAGGATTCTGAGAAAGCCTACCTAGGCTGTAAAACAGTATTCAGTCAAAATATCGAGTTGGAAATGTAGACTTACACTAATATTGAGTTTTAAATATCGCAACACAGAAATATCGACAGCAAGAATATTGTGGTCAAGAATATCGACTTTAAGGTAAGAAATATCTATTTTAAAAATATAGTAGTCATTAATATCGTTTGCAAAAATATAGTTGTTTAAAATATCGATTTTTTAATTAGTGTTATGTATTTTTAGTATATGTTTTAAATGTATGTGATGTATTTTTTTGTATAAGTATTTATGTTTTTTAAAATGTGTAAATTTTTTAGTAGTTAATTTTATTTTGCGTTTTTTAGTTTCGTAGCGGGTTGTGGGTTTATAGGGGAATAGGGTGGGAAGTATTTAATTAAAATAAATAAATGAATATTTTTTATTTATTTAATTGAGATTTTATGTGTTTTTAATTTTTTGGGGTAAATTTTAGGTGCGGGTTGTGGGGTTTATAGGGGTAAGGTAAGGAGTGGGAAGTAATTTATTTCTAATTAATTAATAATTAGTTGTTAAGTATTAATTAACTATGGTAATTGTGTAATTAATTTAAGTGCGGGTTGTGGGATTTATGGGGTAAAGGGTGGGAAGTAATTTATTTCTAATTAATAATTTGTTAATTAATATTAATTAATTGACAATTAAATATGGAAACTGTGTAATTAATTTTAGTTGTGGGGTTTTTAGGGGTACAGGGTGGAAAGTAATGTATTTTTAATTATTAATTAGTTGATAACTCATATTCATATTAATTGATAATTAGGGTCATTGTTTAATTTTTTTGTGTTTATGGGGTGAAGGGTGGGAGTAAATTAATTTTACTTACTTTATAATTAGTTGTTAAATACTGTTATTTAATTGAAATTTCTTTTAATTGTGTAATTAATTTTTTTGCAGTTTAATTTTAGGTGTGGGTTGTGGGGATTATAGGTGTAAAGGGTGGGAAGGTAATTACATTTTATGTGTTTTAATTTGTTTTTCATGTAATAATATTTAATTGATAATTATGCAATAAATGTTTTTTAATTTTCGATGTGGGTTGTGAGTTGTGTGGTGTTATGGGCTAGGAAGTAAATAGACTACATTTATGTAATAATTAATGTTTTTGTTAGTAAATAATTCCTAAATAAAAATATTTGCTTCAACATTATATTTTTATTTTATTTAATATAATATTTGTAGGTATTTGTGATATGTATTTAACATTATAATAGGTTTTTATTTTTAATATTAAATATATTTTTATTTATTACATATTTATATATTTTTTATTTACTTTCTCATTCTGCTAATGATATTTTGTTTGTTTTTAATTTTGAACTGACTGGAGTGAGAATAGTAAATTTTACCCTTCCGCAATGCAACACTTTCCCTACTGTTGCACTCACTGAAGTGGGAATAGTAAATTGTATACCTCCGCTATCCAACACTTTCCCTACTGTTGCACTCACTGGAGCGGGAATAGTAGCTTTTACCCCTCTGCTATCCAACACTTTCTCTACTGTTGCACTCACTGGAGTGGGAATACTAATTTTTACCCCCTCCGCTATCCAACACTTTCCCTACTGTTGCACTGACTGGAGTGGGAAATTTAAGTTTAAAGATTTTTAAATAGTTTAATGTTTTAATTTATAATAGAATTTTTTAAAAATTGATTTTATGTTATTGGTATATATATGTATATATTTATTTGTAAAATTGTATATAATTTTAAAATGATAAAATACATTAAAACTATTAGTTTAATAATTGTTTTAAGGTAAATATATATATATATATATATATATATATATATATTAATTATATATATATATGTGCGTTTTCCTTTTTTAATTAAGTTTGGTATATTTGTTCAAATGTATATTAAATCCAATAATTTTTTAAAATTAATTATATTCTTTAATATATTGAATATTTATTAATTATATATATATATGTATATATATATATATATATATAAAACGATATTTTTGTACAACTATATTTATGACCGATATTTTTCTCTCGATATTTTTGTACTTACCATTAGAAGTGTAGGATGTAGATATTTTTGACATCGATATTTTGGTCACGATATTTTTGTATGGGGATATTTTGAGTGTCAATATTTTGTCAGTGTCCCTATAAAGCATCAGTAAAGACACTGTGGGGTCGATTCCGATCTCGGCCGGTAGGGCTCCGAATCGGATTCGGCTTTACCGGATCCGATTCGGACGCCCTGTTTCCGACCGAGTCGGACGTGCGTCCGGGCGAGCGAGTACGATGCAAACGTACGCGAAATCGCCCGACCGACTCGTTCGCGGGACCCAGCCGCTCCGACCGACTCGCACGGACACGACTCGCACCGCGCAATGGAGACGTTCCCCGGACGGGTAAGTACGATGCGCGCCGCGGGCGAGTCCGACCGACTCGCGCCCGTCCGGCTCGAAAGAGCAGTCGGAGCCGCACTTTGGGGGTCCGTGTCGGACCCCCTGTACGCCTAGCCACGCGAGTCGCACACAGGGGGACCCATGGGTCCCCCTACCTGTGCGTGTACGGTGCGACCCGCTTCGGCGCGTACCCGCTATAGGGGGCGCCTTGTTCGCCTCGCACCCATTGAGTCAATGGGAGCCCGCGTACGCGTTGTACGACCGGCTCCCATTGACTTCAATGGAGTCCGACCGAATCGAGTCCGATAGCATGCGAACGCATCGTACTCGTTCGGTCGGACTGCTAGGGTCCGATTCGGTCGGAAATCTCTCCGGGTCCGGCTCGGTCGGAGAGATTTCCTGCCCGAATCGGAATCGGCCCCTGATTTGTGACCTCTACAGAAGGACGTTGCAGATCCAGAACCTCAGCAGCACATCAAATCAATACAGAAAAGGAAGCACTTTCTTCCATAGGTGGTCCGGGGGAAAGAAGGTGGAGACACCAACCCAGTATGAGGGTATGTGTCAAGCCCACAGGCTTCCTATGGCTTTTTCCTAAGCTCGACGATGTACAGCCTCGCTTCACGATCCTGGATCGCCTTTGGGTTCAAGACAGTGCAGTCTTCACATTACCTGGAGTCATCATCAGCTTTATTAGTTTTCCACATCGAAACCATAAAATCACTTCATTGAAATACATAACATGTCAATTAGAGAAAAATATCCATAAAACCATATCATCAAATTCATAAAAAACAGTTACAAATCAGCAATAATTTTTTATTTTTTTTAAACACAATTCATATGTCTCATAATGCTCTTCTCACTCTAAATGCTCCTGCAAGGAAACAGGCAACAGTGTGACAAATCTCATCCCGTAGGATCTGTAAATACAAAAACGCTGGCCTGACCTGTTCAAAATTTAACTTCTTAAGAATGGGATGAATAAAAATGTTTAAGGCAGTATACATTGGGCAGAACATGATAAAGTGCAAAGTGTCCAGTTGAGAAACATTATCATAACGACATGGGCAAATGTATGAGTCTTTAGTCCATCCCAATGGTATTATTAGTAAACAGTGAAAAGATTCAAACTGCACCTGGTCAGGAGGGATATATGAAAATTAGACTATACCCAACATAGATAAGGCTCAATACACAGGGTAGTTTCAATTATGACTTAGGGCCAGATTACGATGGCGGATGAACTTCAGTCTGTCCGCCATCGTTGCGTATTTGGGACCACCCGCCTATAAGGCGGCGGTCCCACAGGGCTAATTATGATGCGACCACCACCGTGGCAGTCACATTGCCCATGTTTTGTATTGCGGTGGGTGTTGCGCTCTGCAGCACCCGCTGCAATACAAAACAGACACCCCATACATATCCCTGCCACATGGTGCAGGGATATGTAGGGGGGGCACCATAGGTGTCCCCCTGGTCCCGTGTCTGTGGGCCAGGGAGTAAGGGGGGCCCGCTAGGAGCCCCCAATGTCCCTTTCTGCCAGCCTTTCCATGGCGGGTTCACCGCCATGAAAGGGCCTGCGGAAAGGAGCATCGTAATGCCTACGGCTGTGCCTGGTAGGCACCGCCACCATTGTAGGCATTACTCTGTCTCCGATGGACTGAGGGGCTCCTTGAGCCCGTCGAATCCGTGGCGGTCGGTCTTTCCGACCGCCACACAGCCGCCCGCCATCTAAATGCAGTGGGCGGTGAAGTTGTTGAAAACGGCGGGGAGACCGCCACCGACAGGCTGTCGTTGGCGGTCTCCCCACATTGTAATCAGGACCTTAATATGTGTCTGTTTCAGGAGGCCCTCGCTTCTTTCTCAATCTGTTTCCGCTGAACAAAAGCTTTCTTGGTCCAGGCCACATCAGGCTTGATGATCTTGCCTGGTTGGTTAAATAACTTGGGCTACTAAGGGCGCTGAAGTTCAACTCCATGAATTTCCACCAGAAGGTTAAAAGCGCATTAGGGAGCTCAAAACATCTCCTGGAATGAAACTATTCAGAGTTGTTTTTGGTTTAATCCAGACCTTGAACCACAACAGCAAGGGGTGCTACTGTATCAATTCAGTTATATAACCTATACCCAGCTCTTTGTGAACCACCTCTGAAGCGGCACCACTTGGTAAGGATAGCAACCTTCTCATGAATTTGTTTACCTCTATCTGGAGAGGTTGTACAGAAACATTCCTAAATGTCACATCCATAAGTGGCAATTGATATACACTTCGCATTATATATTTTTATCATGATGTCTACTGACCTATAACCTAGGTGCTTTGCGAAATCAAAAACAACATATACAGCCTTTCCAAATAAAAGTTTGTGATTCAAGAGCGAGGGCAAACTCGATGAAGAATCAAACAAGGAGCCAAGGTAAGAGAGAGACCTCACTTTGCTTAAATGGCAACCCTTTACGGTAAAGCTCCTAGATTTAGTATTTTTAGGGCAAAAAACATACAATTTGAATTTTTAACATTAGTGCTTAGGTTCAAATGATCAAATTCAACAAATGAGTTCAAAAGCGCTGCAGACCCATAGCAGTTCTTGAAATAAGCACAGCGTTGTCTGCATACAGTAACGCTGCCTGCGGACGCGTGCCCATAATCTGTATATTAGACTAGGCCTTAAGCAAATTTTGATCCCAAAAATGAATGTACAAAGTAAATAGTAAAAGGGGTAAAATACAGCCCTGACGGACACTCTTCTTCAGTTGGAAGGTTGGCGAACATTCCCCCCCCTCCCCATAGCAAACTCAGGCAATGAAATTATGATGCAATTCTCTCAGTAAATTAATAATGTCCTCCTCCACCCCCATGGATCCCAGGACAGCACATTGCTAGTCTCTGTTCACTCTATCAAAGGCTGAGATCCATGAAGGCTAGGTGGACAGAACCTTTCTTGACAACAGTATACTTGGACACAATCAAGTACAGATTTAGACATTGACCGATAGCCCCCACTCCGTGCCTAAAACCATACTGTAGGTCAGATAACACATTCTGCTGCTTAGCCCAGGAAAACAATAGATTTAAAATCGCCCATCCTAATATTTTCACCTCGGAGTCAATTAATGAAATGGGCAGATAACAACAAGGATCCTCCATGGCCCTTTCTTGAAGAACGGCAAGATCGCAGAGTGCAACCATGAGTCCGGTAAACCATGAATCATTACAGAATTAAGATGGTTAGTAACCAAAGGGGCCAACAACTCAACTTTGATTCAAACAGTTCACCTGGTACCCCATCAGTTCCTGGTACTTTGCTATTTGGCAAGGCGATAATAGCCTCCCTCCCTCCCATTCAAACCTGAGGTTTATTCGCCCAACTTGGTGGTGGTGTGAAGAAGTGGGCTTGGGATCATCGTAAATGGATTTGAAATGCTTGACCCGGACATCTGGAGCAATATGTGAGCTCAATGAAGATCCATAACTAGTATGAAATAAGGGTCGATTTACCACATTCCTGAATATCCCACTATCTCACTCAGATCAGGCAAGAATGGGAGGGCGCGGCTGGCGCCAGACTGAGATGGCGACGTAGTTGCAGAGCTTTGGACGAAAGCGGCCTCTCGAATGCAATAAATCCTATCTAAAGGAACTCTACAAGCGGAAGAAACATGGGACAGAGGCTATAATGATCCCAATGATCAGATGAGCGAAAAGTGTCTTGGTCTCCTGTGATGAAATGCACTTTCTTTTCCGACTAGACAAATTCCGACGCTACCTCACAGACTTAAAATGGCGCCCGCTCCTTCATAGATGAGCGCGTTGCCCATGGCGGTCCTCTCGCCTGATTTTGACGCTGGATTTCAGTAGGCAAGAAGACTGCTGCAGTCCCGCGGACTCCGCCAGGACTTCGCTTCCCGCCCCGACGGCGGGATGGGCTGGAGGCACTGGGACTCTGGCAAGGATTCCCGCAGTCGGTATTTGGATCTGGCCTGTTTCTAAGGGAATTCAGGCAGGAATCCCTCCTATTTCGAGTCAGCGGCATTGGATAAAAAAGGGTGTAAACTCACCTTTTTTCAGGGTTCAGAATGCGGTTTCCTCCTTTCCCCTCCGTCCAGGCCCCTGGTCCTGCTACACCTTGAACGCGATGGACCGGCACCCCGATTTGACAGACTCCAAGGTAGGTGCCCGTGGTGTATGCATCTATATATTGTATGGTGTGTGTATGTTGGTGAGGTGCAAGGCAAAATGTACACATAATGCTCACTACACATATCCTATATACACATATACACAAACACAACATACATATGTTTTCATAAAAAAATGAATTTCACTTACCTGTCTCCCCACCACCGCGGTCGCTCCATCCGGACTCTGCCGCCAGGACACTGCCAACCCATTTGGAACATCCAAATAGGCTCGGCGGTACCCTGCCGCCAAGACAGTGACGGCCGAACCTTTGCCATCACAGAAGACCGCAGGTGGTCTTCTCTGTTCGCGTATACATCTAAATAGGGTGGTCGGCCAGCCGTAGGCTTGGCGGTCTTTCTACGCCCGCCGCAGCAGCAGGACGGCGGGAAGACCGCCAAGATCTAAATCAAGCCTTAATGTGTACCGCCTAGCACAGCACGTAAAATGGTACCAGTTACTAAATTGAAGGCCTAATTTGTTTCCAGACATCCGTCTCTGTCACATAAAGGAACAATCTTTGAACAACTGCTATCTGTTGACTGTCAACCCATTATGAAAAAATGTTATACAATCCCCCTGCTGCAGCGACCCAAACGCATTTGTGAGGAAATATAATGCATCGCTGAGGGTTCGAAATACTTGTCTGGGATACCTGTTTTAATGCTATGTGATACAACATTCAAAACGATAAGGCCTACAAAGAAGGTTTTTGTTGATCCGACTTAAAATACTGTGATATCGTGCAAGAGGACGCCCGCATGTAAGTTAGTGATCATAATCATCCCTAGTGGTCATAATCATTACTAAGGCTCAGTAACACAGTTCTGTGCGAAAGACGCAAAAGGGTACACAAGTTTTCATTTATGCTTCAGCATAATGTGCAAGATGGCGCCCCTATCTAAATCGGTGGCCCAACTTCACGGTTATTTTCTCTGAGCAATGTTACAGTTCTGAGACTCCTTACTAATCAATTATGTGCAAAGATATTTCCTCTACTGCTAACTACACTCACATCTATACTGCGCCATAAAGTTATTGTGAATCAGGACGAGGCATGCAAAGTGAAATGCAAGCACTTTTGAGTCCTGTCAAAGCACACAAGATGTTGCTCACCTCGAGACCAGAGGCTTAACTTCACCACTGTCTCAATTGAGCATGTGATATAGCTCTTAACGTCTACTCTACTAATTTCTGAGCAAGGATATCTCCCCTGCTACTGACTGCACTTACATCTACACTGAACTATTAACGCTTACTTCATCTCCAGACGCCCTGTGGTTGGGGTCCAGTTTGTTTAAGAACTTCGTGCACACATAAGTAACCTATCAACATCCGGAAAACATCTAAATATTACCAATTTCATACACCAAAGAAAGGATGATAAGAGAGGAGCATAGGGGGTCCAAAGATCAGAGAAAACCAAAACCTGCTCAGAAACGCACCAAGCAGGACCCATCATCACCGGATTCTCCAATAAAAGGGAAACAGGACTTAGTCAATAACTTTGAAACTATCCTACTCAAGCTCAATGCTCTGCATGATTTATCACAATCTACCAAAGACAATATGGAAAATTTACAACATGGAATGGGTGGTCTCAGACAAGGCATGAAAGCTCTTGCTATCCGCATGGAAGAAGCGGACTCAAGAATCAGTACTGTTGAAGATAAACAGAACTCTCTCATGAAGAACTCAGACATTCTGTCACATAAAGTACTATTGTTAGAAAAAGAAATCCCTGCATTTGAAGATAGATATGGACGGGGAATTCTGAGAATTTTTGGGCTCCCAGAAAACACGGAAAATAAATAAAAGTCCTGAGTAGCCTTCCTTGAATCATGGCTTCCATGTGTACTGGATATATCATTTGACCGCACCTTGGAGGTCAAAAGAGCTCATAGGATTCCAACGCTATATCATCTAATTGTCCTAGAGCTCCTATTTTTCGGCAACTCTGATACCAACCTACAGAAATGATTCTGGAACGGAGTAAACAAATCAAAACTATTATCTGGAATGGTCACAGAATGTGAGTGAAGGCCACAGTGGAGCAGAGGAAAACAGTTCTTGCATTGCGCTCTGAACTCAGGTCCCTGAATATCACTTTTTCCTTCGCAGGCCCTGCTAAGCTAAGGGTCGTCTTCGAGAGCAACCCACTGCTCATTAATGAGCCCAGGGACTTAAAGACATTTCTGAGGCAAATTTCAGATTCCCAAATGACACATTAACTCACATCCATATCATATCTATGTTGGAGGCTATCTTCTTCTGCCGTCTCAATGCAGTCCAAGGAAGATATCTTTTGCATGAGTGTTAGATAAAAAGGTTATCCAAGAAATGTACATCTTCAGGGGCTCAGCCCTAATTTTATACATTGCTCCTCTAGCATGCATTGCCTACTAGCCTGAATAATTTAGTGATGACACTTCCTAGACATATTGCTTCATATAGCAATTAGAACTCAAGTGTTATGAAACAGTGGTGTTAAACATCCTCCTCTGACAATGCCTGACATGTCTCATTTTAAGTGAATACTTACCTCAAACCAATTAGTTCGCTACAATGCTTCTACAAATCTTCCACATGATTAGAAAGTTCCTTTTGTTCTTCGGCCTTTGAGTTACTTTTACAACTCCACAACTTCTGATTGCTGTCAAACATATGTGCATTGTTTAAGTTCCTCTTTACACTGTTTCGCTCTTGTCCGGTCCTCTGCGCTGTGGCCTACCTGGCTCCTTTTCTGGCTTTAGGGGTGGGGGAAGGGATAGGTGTGAGGAAGGGGGTGGTTCAGGGTTCTCTTGGGTGTTATGGTTACTTCTGCTAAAAGTTGGTACAATGCCGTTTCCTGTAACAGGGAAGGACTTAATTTCTTTAAATTATAGTGATTTGATACTGCTGTTCTTGTTTTTCTCTGGAACCTTCGTTCTTGCTTTCCTGTACCTTTATCCTCTGCCTCACTTCTTTGCCTCACCCTTAGAGGATCTGTCATGGCATTTAACATATTGACCAGAAGCATAACTATCCTATGATGGCTCAAACATTGCTTAAAATAATTTCTCTAAATACTAAAGGTCTCAATCATCCAATCAAGCGACAGAAGGTATTAGACTATTGTCATAAATTAAAAGCAGACCGTATACTTCTTCAGGAGGCCAGAGCTGGGATGACAGAAGCTCGCAGTATGCAACATTCGTGGGTTTCTGACTGCACTTGCTCTCCTGCTACTAAAAAAAAGAATGGTGTGTTTAATCTGATTGCAAAACATGCCAAATATTCAGTTGACCTGTCTACCCATGACAAATAGGGTAGATGGCTACTCTATAAACTCACAAAAAAATGGCTATTCATTTTTTCTAGTCAATATCTACGCTCAGATTGCTGACGACCCATTTTTTTTAGTCCTCGCTGAACCAGAAATTGCAAGAACTTCCTAAAGACAATAAAATATCCTAGTGAGTGACTTTAACCTCCCCATTGACACAACTTTGGATAGACTCTCACAATACGCACACAGACCTAAAAGTTCTCATACTTAACTTCACAAATTGACAGAAGATTACTTAATTGACATATGGAGACTGCCCTATGTAGAATAGACTACTTTTTCATGAGCAAACACTTAGTCCATTTGTCCGTAGAGCCAACTATAGAACCCATTCTCATATCGGACCACGCCTGTCTTACAATAACTTTAAACCTATCTTCACAGCAAGCGAAATCAGGTTCTTGAAAAATGAATGATGAGGTGTCAATGGACCAGAATTCAAATTTTTTCACGGAGTACGTTACTTCATAGATGGATATGGAAACAATATGGGATGCCATGAAAGCCACTGTTAGGGGGGGACATGATTGCCATAATGTCAAATAAAAACAAACAGCTCAATGAGAAACTATATCTTCTAGAGAATTAAACAGATTCACTGGGGAAAAATAGGATTGCCACCCTTATTCCCTCATTAACAATCAAAATAAAACATCTTAAATGTGAGTATAACAAAATTTTAAGTGATAGAGCATGTTTGGTCTAACATACTTAAAGCTAATAATCTTTTAGAAGGCAACAAAGCGGAGACTGCTTGCATGTATGGTTAAGGCACAAAAAAATATGTCAATATAGAAGCTATTAAGGACCAAAACAATAACTTACAAACAGATCCCGATAAAATAATCGAAGCATTCCAAAATTTCTATTTGGATTTATATAATCCCACCCAAATAGGTAATACCTCCAACATAGAAGCATGCAAAAAATTTCTAGATCCTCTTGAACTTCTCACTCCCTCTTAGTGATCTGGAAACTCTTAACAATCCAATCTCACAAGAGTAAATTCTTACAGCCTTCAAATCTCTTAAACCAAAAAAAGCCCCTGGTTCAGATGGTTTTCAGGTTCTTTCTATCAAACTTTTCAACATATCCTAGTGCCTCACCTTCTGACCCTTTTTAACAATTTCAACATGAAAGGAGAACTCTTGGGTTCTACCACCGAAGCACATATAGTAGTAATCCCAAAAGAAGGCACGGACGCATTAGAAATGAAACATTTCCGTCCCATCTCCATACTTAACACTGATTATAAAATGTATGCTAAGATCTTAGCTCGAAGATTGGAAAAGGTCCTCCCATCTCTCATTCGTCCATCACAAACAGGTTTTGTTAAGGGACGTTTAGCAGTGGATAATATAAGGACCTTCTGTCATGTAATCGGAAAAGCCAAACACATACCTTCTCCCTCTATGGCCATGGCTTTAGATGTGGAGAAGGCCTTTGATAGTCTCATGGATTTTTTAAAGATCAACTCTTGAAAAATATAACTTAGGCCCCCGTTTTATCTGTATAACTATGGCAATTCATCAAAAACCCTTAGCACATATTAAAATCAATGGCCAGTTGTCAGATAGATTTACCTTATTTCAAGGTACATGACAAGGATGTCCACTAGCCCCTCACCTTTTTTTTTACTTTCAATCAAACACTCCATTAGGATTAATGACACAATTCAAGGTATCTCGTTCAACAAGGGGACACAAAAACTGGTGGCATATGCTGATGATGTACTGATCTTTTCCACAGATGCGGTAAAAGTAATTCCAGAAATACTTGGGGTTATAGCATCTTTTGCAAATGTTTCAGGTTACACTCTGAATAAAGAAAAGACAGAAATGTTCCCCCTAAAAATACTCTGTCTTCCGCACATAGCAACCACTTTTAATTTAAAATGGCAACCGCACAAACTAAAATATTTGCAGATTGAATTTTCAGGCACGATTGCTGAAACCAGAGACCATATTGAAGCTATATTACAAGGAAAAGTCAAGGAATTAACAGAAACATGGTCACCAAAATTACATGGTGGGGGCGAAATTAATCTGTTAAAATGTTACTGCACCACAAATAAACTTCTTCCTCAGCATGTTTCCTGCTAGCCTCTAAATGTCCTTTCACAAATCCCTTAACACTATCATATCAGCCTTTACATGGAAGGGCAAAAGAGCAAGAATATCTCTTTGTAAACTTCAAACTGACAAAACTCTAGGGGGTCTAAATTGTCCTAATTTTAAGAATTATCAAACAACCTTTTTGGCAAGACAAACCATTTGGTGGCTCCACCCATCAAATTTAGTTTGCCAGGCCTGGGTTGACACTGAGTCAGAGTTGGCCCACCACTCTCTCGCATTAGCATTTTAACAACTGAACAACTTAAGGTACCTCACTCCTTCCACATTATTAATGACTCTATTTTTGCTATCAATCACCTAGACAAATGTTTTCTTAATAAACTTAAGGGCTTGGAGTCTGCGTCCTTGTGGTTTGATAAAACTTTTAAATTTGACTCTATCCTCACTTTCTGGTGGCAATGGTCATCTGCAGGAATCCTTTATATCAAAGATATTATCCAACCCAGAAACCTAGTTTCTTTTGCTATGCTATCTGAAAAATGTTGTCTCCAACCTATAGACTTCTACCATTTTCTAACATTAAAAGCGGCATTTAGAGATGTTAAAAAGATACATAAAGCTGATTGTTTAAGCTGCCTTAAAAAATGTATCTCAAAAACTCACACGGCATCTGCAATAAATAAAACACTGCAAAAGGTATACAAACCTGAGACCGAAAAAATACAAAGAACGTGGAATGAATCATGCTCTAAACACAATATGGAATGCATACCTCCCTGTAAATGGAAGAATGTGTGGAGATCTATGCTAAGATATTAAATATCTCTATTGCAATGCAAAATCTGGACTGCATATAGAACATACTGGACTCTTGAACGTTTACATAAACAGGGTTTTTTACCTTCTGATGCTTGTTTGCACTGCAATCAACCTCTAGAGGACCTTGATCATTTGCTATTATATTTCAGATATATCCGCTCTTTCTGGAAAGACTTTGAAACCACACACTGCAATATTTTTAATGTTAACTTATCCTTAACTCATACTTTCGTATCCTTAGGCATATATGGATGTGATGAAGACCAACTAGTTACCTCCTTGTCCTCATGGGATCGAATGCTTGTTGGCCTCTTATTGACTATAGGGATTAAAACTATACTCTACAATTGGAAGAACTACAATAGCATCTCATATCATACATAGTGAGCATGGGTTTGTTTTATAAGAAGTGCTGATAACATAATACCACTTTTAGCAACAAATCTTCTTGCCTACTATGCTCCAAACTAGACATGTTCCCCACAAAAAACCCTCCCTAAATATACTTTAAGGTGAATTAATGCAGAATGCATGAATATATACTTCTTCGTCCCCTTTCTTTCCACTCTTCTTCTTCTTTCCTTTCTTCCTTCATTTTTCTCTCTTCTCCTTTCCCAGCAATAAATAAAAATATATAGACAATTATCAAAGCACTCGATTTCCCATTAAATACTGTGATGCATGTTCTATTCAAGTGACTATTCGATGGTTACATACTAAAGCATTGTACTGTACTATTATGTACTCTTTTAAGTATAAAATGAAAATTACTTCAAATCAACAACAACAAAAAATAGGCAAGAATGAGCTTATCCCACACCTCCCTACGTAATTGCGGTTTCTTTTCCACGAGTGCACGTTTGTATATGGACTGACAGAGGGAGACCGCAGTGGTATCCCTAGGGCTTCATTTAAGAGCCCTCTTAAGGGCGCATGGAGTTGTGCTTCGAGTCTAAACACCAAAAGGTACACCTCACGCAGGTCTGTCACAACACAGACGCCTGTTTCTGACATTCGCGGCATGGTTTGAACCCTGTAGTTTTAGTTCTGAGACCACACTGGATATACATTTTTGGAGAAAAGTTTGTCAATCTAACAAAAAAGAGTGAGCAGAACCACGTTTGAAGGCGTGGAAGAAAGGAACTGATGACGGCATGCAGCTCTGCTTCTTCATTTCAGGCCAGAATGAAGTCAATGCGGAGCTGCAGGGCACCCACTAGCACTAGTGTGTGGCAGCACCACTGTGAAAGCTTCTGAATCTAGTTTGGTGCCTGGGGATATTCTAAAGGTTAGGAATCGGTAATCGGAAGTATACATCAGAAATAACTGCTATGCCGGCTTAAGGGAAGGGACGGGTCCACTACTGAAGTCCGTGTGCGGCCTCGTCACTATTCGCAAGAAAACTTGCACTCATTATGCCCATATGGTAGACATTCTTTCTGCCGGAGGAAGGCCCTTGTGACACCTCGTGTGTGTGTTCAGGGGGAGGTTGCACTGCTGGTGCACATGTGGTACCTTCTGGGTGCAAAGTAAACTTGCTCTCATTATACCCAAGTGCAAATTGTTCTTCGCATATTACAGGTGAGCGAAGTACTTACAGCTCAAGCCCGGCTTGAGCCTGAAGCCTGGCTCTGGCTCAGCTTGAGATCCTGTTGGAACCTCGAGCCTATAACAAGCCAAGCTTTCATGTGGCTTTTGTCTGCTTACCGCCCTCTAGGAAGGATGTGGTGTTATGGTCACAGCTGCCGACTGTTGAACTGGGGAACCAGGTTCGAGCCACGGTGTCGGTTCAACATCCTGCGATTCTGGGCAAATTACCTAAACTTCCCCTGCCTATCATTAATGCAAATGACCTTGAGTAATGTAACTGGTGCTCAAGTAAAGCTTTCACGTTATATTTAAAAACTGCACTAAGAAGTAAAAACAAAGCCTTAACATGAGGAAAGACAAACAGATGCCTATTTACTGGCTGATTTGCACAAAGTGATATCAGAAAACCTGGATAAATCGCGGCTTCCCGGCTTAAATTGTGTGGCCTTAGTTAAATATATTTCACCAAAACTCCTTCTTCTTCACTATCACTTTTAATAAGTAACTTCTCAGTGCAGTGCTATATTGTGCCCTATTAATGTCAAAGCTTCTACATGTTAAAGAAATACACTTTTTTGAATTTTAAAGAGACTTGATATTTGTTGTATGAATTACATTCCATATATTTTCAGGACGCGACTCGTGCACGGGCTCTAAGATCGGAGACAGACCCTTGGCTCGGCTCTCCCTGTTAATTTGTTGGCTCGCCTGTTTCTATTGCATATATGGGAAGCTTGTACTGCTGCTACCTGCTGCGTGTACAAGGAAATACGTGCACTGCTAATAAACACGTGGTACCTGCTCTATGTATTTGTGGAGGACATCGACTACTGCAGCATCTCTTCTGCATGTGTAAGGGAAGCTTGCCGCCAGAGCACCCCTTGCACTCTGCACTCTCCCTTGTGTACTGTTCACTTTGTGCTTCTCCTTGAAACCTGCACTCTCCACTTCTGAGTGCCAATCATTTTTGCTTCTGTATACCGAAATGGATCTTCAATAAGCTTCATTAAAGCAGCAGCGGAAGATCACTGTCCATGGTCCTGCTCCTGCACATTGGGCTTACTTACCGCGATATGAATTAAGGTATAGAGCCCAGTTAGACTGCTGTGTGACTTGTATACGGAGAGGGTCCGCCTGCCTCTCCTGGGGCACTTTTCTTCATGGGATAGCCGGATTTTTGCAGAGCTGATTATACAGAGCACATCTGTCAAACCAACAGTACTCAGAGATGCCATTTATAATTCATGCTCCAGCCACAATGACTCATTTATATTTAAGCCAGTGTCCATCTTGTTCTCTGTAGGACATGCTTATGTTGCATCCCTCCTACATGAATGAACTTCTCAACCTCACCACACCAATCTAACCAGATTCAGCACCCCATGACTCATCGTCCCACAGACCAAAAGCCAGGCCTTTGGGAAAACACAGTGGGAACACTGGTATATGGAAACAGAGGTCAAGGTACTAGATAAGAATACTACTCAGAATGCACACAAATATCCTCACTGACCTAGATAATAAATCTATTCCTATACCTAAAGAACATGAGGCCGCGCTTCTAAAACGCCAGCTATTGGTTCAGCCGGATAGCTACATTTACAGCTTACCCTAATCCTCCATCGCAATCAACCACCAATAAACAGGAAAGTTTGTAACCAGCTCACCCAGTGTGGGGTCCTACAAGAGCTCAGGCGGCAGGGTACACTTTCATAGCTGACCATGGTCTTGAGTTAGGTAGAGGGTCTGTGTCACCCCAATAAGAAACACCCAGCAGAGACAACCATAAACAAAAACTCCACACAGGCTTGTTTTCAGGCAAGGACCAAGATTATATCTGCTCCAAATTTAGTTCAACTCTTCACTTCATTGTGAATTTGCCAGTCTGCACTGAGGTTGTAAGAATTTTCTGCTGGTTTTCATTGCATACAAGAGCACAAAGAAAAGGATTGGAGCTGCTCTACAATAATTATCTGTCAATGTAAGCCAGCAGGGTCCTGCGAGATGCCTTATCTTTTGAAATAAAGAACACTGACTCTCCAAATTCATCTTTTGCTGAAAATAAGTTTGTTTTCACCAGCCATTTTAAGGTCGGGTTTGACAGCTTTGTAGTCTCTGCCAAAGCTTTTATCATTACTTTTCTAAAATATGCAGAGGGGGCCTTCAAGGAGTACCTTTCTCTCACCATCATGCAATTCGCTGCTTGGAGTATCATTCCATCTCCTAGGGACTGTCTTCAGTGCAATGGATGTGATACATTGTTTTCAGCACGCGGCAAGGTCTTTTTGGTGAATTCTTAAAAATTAGGCTTCTCCACTGAAAGCAACACAGTCTGTATGTTCACTAAATGCTTACTTTAAGTATACTCTAAATGTTTTGAAAACACACACTAGTACTCCTCAGGTGTTAATTTGTCTAGATTGTTTGTGCAAAAAAAAAAAAAAACACTATATCAAAAATGTTAAAATAATTATGGTATTGTAAAATAAGACCTGACAAGTTTTACAGTGTGCTTTCATGCCTTCTTGTCGGACTAAAAATGTTTCTTATTTTGCTGGATTTGCTCTTAACATTGGAACTAATGCAAAAAACAACAAGGTGATGGGAGGAATGCTTGAAATGATCTCAGCCACTGGCGATTGCTCGGATCACATTCCAAACCATTGTTTTTCGCCCACTGTGCCATTCTAGACCGAGACCTGCCTTTATGCAAATCAGTCTTTGTCCTGCTCCAACAGGAACAGTCCAGCCCAAAGTGCCAGGCCGGGTCCACTCCAGAACGCAAGCAACCCTAGACCAGTTTTAATCCAATAGGTCTCATCAGTGGGGTACAGCTTCAATCCTACGGCACAGTGAACACGGGACCCACATCTTGGCATACCCATGGTACTTAGGACGTCTACTTCAAAAAACAAAAAGGTGATGGAAGGAATGCTTGAACTTATTTCAGCCACTACCAATTGCTTGAGGCCGCATTCCAGGCCATTGTTTTTCACCCACTACAGGGACCCGCCTTATGGAAAGCAGTCTTGGTCCTGCTCTAATAGGAAAAGGACCGAGTGTAACAGATATTGACAGATGTGGGTCCCGTGCTCAGCGTCAATGGAACCAAGCTGCACCCTGAAGACACAAATAGTCCGAAATTGGTCTTGTGTTGCTTGTGTTCTGGTTCAGAGGGAACCTGACTTAGCAATCTGGGCTGCACTGTTCCTACTGGAGCAAGACTAAGGCTGATTTGCATATGGATGGGTCTAATCTGAGATGGCGGGCAGTAAAAATGAAATGATGGACTGGGATGCAGACAAGTAATTATTAGTGGCTGAGATTACGTCAAGCATTCCATCCATCTTTTTTTGTATACTTCACCTTAACACTGGAAGGAACCTTTCTAGCATTTGGGCTATCTTTAGCTCCGTCTAGAATAATGGTGCTATTTACAGTAATGAAAAACGAGTACTACAAAAATAATGTTTGCAGATATGTGGTCGGAAATGAATGCAGGTGCCATTTTGGACTGGAGAAAAGTACATAGAATTTTACTACAACATTGTTCAAACTTCATACTCCACTCACATTCTCTTTCACAAGATGGTAATAGTAACACTCATTGTGCCTTTCTAGATGCATTCATTCTGTCACTGAATATAAAACGCATGCTTACACAGCATCCACAATAAAGCATTAATTTCTCTTTCAGTCAGTGCCACAGAACTCCTTAACTGACATGTTTACATCTACGAGTTGAGTGAATGCTGTTTACTTCAGAGAGTTGTGCAAGGAAAAGGCAACAAAACTTAGTGATCTCTACACCCACTCCCCCCTTGACCACAGAAAAATGTAACAGAAGGAGCAAAGTGAGTGGGGAAAAGCAAATGGAAAGTAAGACCAAAAAAGTAATTTCCCTGTGCCACACACATCAACTATTTTCCTTCCAATGGCTCTTCTGCCACATTTATCAGGCTGACATATACTATACACCGCAATCAAAATCAATCCCCTTAGGTGATCTCAAACTTGCACCGGCTTTCTCTATCCGAACCATGAAGGTTTTAACCAAAACCCGAACTAGACCAGTTGCACATCTATCTCTCAAAGTTTATATTCACCTCCAGTTTTATCTTCCATCATGAAGGACCGCACGTGCAGCCTCAACTTGCGAGACACCGTAAGTCTTCCTCCTGTAGAATAGCCTGAGTCTAGCCGAGTGATAAATACTTACCTGGCCCTTCAAAAACAAAAAGCGCCATAGTCGTCATCAGACAATCACATCTCATATATTGCAATTAAAAGGGTGTGTGAGTGTGTGTGTGTGTGTTTCACTCACATATCAGCAATCTGCCTTTCTGCTAGTAGCATGTGTGCAGTTTTGCACAGTTCATTCCAACCTCCTGTGAGTCCCGGATGCCAGAATTCCTGAGTCTCCCAGCTCTTCATCAACTGCACAGCACAGTGAAAATCCTTGGTTGTTTCACAGTGCTCCCTTTGTCCAAATTATCGGACTGGGATTTTTTTTTTTAATCAAAGGAAAAACAGTTCTAAAGCGCCACTGTGAATAAACATTTCTGGAGTTGACAGCAGGGAGTGATTTTTATTTTCAGTTTTCTCAAAGAAGAGAAAATTAAAACATCAATTTTTATGGAGCATTTAACACAAAAAGTCAGTCAGTTTGTAAGCACATCCAATTCTCGCAAAAATAGAAACAGAAGCACTGTGGAACAAAATGATTTACCAACAACGACATTTGGTTGGAAGGACACATTTAAAATGCAATGGTCCTTATTACCTAATCATCAATGGATGGAGGTTTCCTACAGCTAGTGACAGGAAACAATGGCATAAAGCACTTATGATGACCAGAAAGACTCTGGGCCTGCCAAGGTGAGGATGAAGATGTTTGATGGATGTAGTGTTCTTTGGGGTGGAGAGAAGAGGGGGGAGAGCATATGGTGACTGAACGTGATCTGAAGTTGGCAAAAGAGAAGGGAAGAACAGACAACTTTTGATGGTAGGCATTTCCTAATGGTGAGAGCAGAAAAAGGAAGAGAACGTTTGGATGGATTAAGAGTTTGCAGGGTGAATGGAAGGTGGATTATAAAGGTTTGAATTTTTCATGACCAGACAAGACAAGGGAATAGATAACCTATCGTGCAAGGAGGCACTCTGGAGCTAGCAAGAGGGATTGATTGCTGTGTGGTCTTAGAATTGTATGGGGAAAGCTTAAAGGGAATACTGTGTATGACTATGAAGTCAGTGGAAGCATGAATATTTGGACACTATGTCTAGGCATAAAGGAACCTTCACTTTAAGATCTTTATATTTGTGTAAAAGTATTGCACGCTTTATTGAAAGAACTACACTTCTAACATCATAAGCCACCACCAGTAAAAAATAAGCATAAATTCTGAAGTACAGTAAAGGGTGAAGAACATCCACATTTGAGCGATATATTCAATTAGAAACATGGTGAAGAAAATGTCCAAATCTTAGATCCAGTAAAAGTAATTCTCCATGATCGCTTTGATATTCGGACATCCAATGAGTAAGCAACACAGTGTCAATATTCCTTCTGGGGGCCACATTGCTGGCAATTAATCTGGGCTCACCTATTCAGGTAGTTCTGCCCATCAGGAAAGAGGTGCATTCGCGGAGTTGGGTATGTGATTTTCTTATTAGTACAGCAGGGGGTGCAACAGGTCAAGGTTGACATGTAAGGACAGAATCATGTCCTACGCAAAAAATGGCAAAGTAGAGGATATTGCAGGTCATAAGAGCATAAAGCAGATGTATTAAAGCTACCAGCGTAGTCCAAAGGTGACTAGAAGTGACTGTTGCAGACCAAATTATAGATGCACTGGGAGAGCGGTTATGGTCACAGTACAGGTTTAACAGGGGCTCACATGGGTTAGTATTGGCAGTGTGTGTTTCTGCAAGTAAGAATAGAAGTGTTACCAAAGATGGGTTCTCCCCACTAGAGTAAAAGGTGGTACTGTACTTCAGCACACATGTATACTGAAGAGAGGTTTTCACAAACTCACAGTAGTCTTTCCCTCCGACCACCTGGGTTTTGCTAAAAACAGCCCTGAAGGCATCCAAGGTCAACAATCAATCTATGGTAGACTGCATGCATATACCTACATGGTCATCAGGAACTTGGCAGGCATATTGATGTAGAAAAACTGCATAATCTACTTTCAGTAGGCCAGACTAGGCCAAAAAGTTGCAAGGAAATCTAGCATTGTAAACTCCAGGAAACAAAACGTGATTGAAATTTAGGTTTCTATGTTGAATCTCAAGATTTAAGGCACCTGGATATCAGTGTTAGTTTATCATCAAATTTTGAAGAAGCAGCATCTTCGTGATCACCTCAAGCAAAAAATCCATTCCTGCTGGAGAAAGCACGGATTCTTCCAGGGCCAGTGAAGAACAGCAAGGCACTGTCAAGCTAATTCTGGCAAGGATGACACGCAATAGTCATTTGTTGTAGACCGGATCATTTCTTCTCAATATGTGATATCTCTGCATGTTCCTCCACTTCACATTAAACGAATATTCTAAAAGAAATTGAAGCTAAAAGTGCTCTCAGACGATTTAAAAATAAATTTGTTTGAGTCACTAACACCCTCTTCTCTGACATGGACTTGAGAAGATGTAGATTCTGTAGAACACCCCTGGGTGACAGAGTAGTCCTGTGATCCAACAGTAGCACGGTCCTTCCGGGCTGTCTTGGCGCATTTGCGATATACATGGCTGCTGGACTTCCGGGTTTCTTCCCTCACCTCTGCCACTTGAGCAGCTTTGGTAGCTTGGAAAAAGAGAAAAAAGGATTCAGGATTTAAGAGCTTTAGATATGCCTATCTGAAGGGATGTGGTCAGAGGAAGATTTGAAAATCTTGAGGAGCCCAATTAACAGCAAAACCCTCTGACCCAGACCTGTTGGAACAAAAGTGACATTTGGCCTTGTACTCCCACCACTTCTCGCTGTTCCTAATTTTCTGAGTAGACACTATATTTTGACATTTCAAACTTAATAGTCTCTCCCAATAAACACTGTTGCTCTCTAGGCTATTCACACCTATGTGGCTAATTTCAACCACCATTTGCCATACTATTCTGACCTGCCTCCCCTTCTTTCTTTATTCGTTTAAACGTGAATTCTAGATTCTTCAATAAATACACTCACTTCCACCCATGCACAACCCCATTCTAGACCACAAAACACATCCAGCTCCTTGTCCTTCACACTGATTTTGCGTGGTTAAGGCGGCAGCACAACAATTTTGCTCACCTAAGTCTCAACTCCTGGTCTTAAGGACGAGTGTGCACCTCTCCATCTAAAAAAAGTTACAGTTAACTTCCTTGCTGCAATTTTATTCTGTATTCAACTTTTATATCTGTGAGGTTTCTACCGCCAGCCATCGGGTGCAAAAGTGCATCTAGAAACGTGTAAGCACACACTGCAAACACACGGAGCCCGAGCACCTGCGCAAAAGCATTCTGTTATAAACTAAAATCACATCAAAACCTCCACTAATGTGTGATCCAGATACTCTGATCCCACCTCATATATTTACTATATGCAGCAGACCAACCCTGCTAAGCATGCACACAAAGAACTGCAAATGTAAAACTGCAGCTCTACCAAAGTCTGTCCTGGAATAACATAAATAAGGCAAAGTACTGACCATAGTAACTCTGCTCCGTTTGGTACTTCATGCTTTTCACCAGGTGCAGAGGTACAGTGCCCATTAGGAAGATGTAAGGCGCAATGATATATCAGTAAGAAGAAAGGTTGCGGAGTACTGTGTCCCACATCCTCGCCCAGGCTCTACCCTCCATGCAGCCTCACTACCTCCAGGGTGAAAGTCACCAGGCAGGAACCAGAGGGACTGGTGGGCAAATCATTGTGAGTTAAGAGAAGGAACTGGAAGTCTAACACGACTGCACTGTTACACAAGTGCATCCCGTTCTGACTAATATACACCACCCTTCCTTCCTATAGACTCATGTAAAGATTCCAGAGCATCGACCCCTGAGAGGAGGACGTGGTTGGAGGGACATGAAGAGGCAACAGCAACATCTTTAACCAAACGATGCAACATGTTTTACCCCATGGTCTAGCCGTAAGGGGCAACCGGTCTAGAATAGATATCCAACACATACTGCTTGCATAATACAGATAAACAGACTTTTCAAGAAGAAGTGACTTCATACAGCCTATTGCCCTGATGAAATCAAGCGAAGAAGATACACAAATCAAACTACGGATACTAAGGAAGCAAGGGAGTTCCAAAGGTTAACACATGGATTGCAGTAGCAAACTGTAAATTATGCCGATGTGAACGGTTACTGTACCATAATGACTGGCCATCAGCACCGTGCTTGTTACTGCTGCACACGATGGTGCACAAATGTACTTCCCCTCTGCTGGGAACTGGGGCGATGGCTCACTGAAAGGCAAAGCATACCAGGGACACGGGGACATAGAGAGCCACAGGGGTGGGGTCACACTGTGGGAGCATCAAATGATGTCAAAAGGACAGCAATTCACAAAACTGATTTCGGGTCTCTAGTTCACGTCACTACAGGCCATCGATTCCTTGAGCTAAAGTGCTCAAAAAGAAAGAACTAAGTTCAATTTCCAAACGTGAGAGGTTTCAGTACAGAAGGGAATCAGTGAAGAAGCCCCTCAAAATGAATGGTGCACAACAACTACAGTTGGTAAGGACAAATATTCTTGTTCTGTGTCCTTATGAAGGAAAAGTATAAATGGATTTGGCAACCTCGGCTAATGCCTAGTGAACGATTTCTGGCAACATGAAAAATATCAAAAGATGGAAAGGTCCGTAAACCATGTCTTCAGGGGAAAAAGTCAGAAACAAGCTCTAGGAGATTGAGGGCTGAGATGTAGAAGAAGGCGAGGGTGTAGGACAAAGCCATGCTGGCGATCGAGTAGACAAACTCCTTGCACTTGCCCTTCTATCTGAATCAAAAGCAAATGATCATTAGATGCTTTTTTCCTAGAAGAATAGATCACAGTAATCAGCGCAGTGGCTCTTCTACTAGCAGCCCATTGTCTCTTCTCCAGAACAGAAGGGTCAGTAAGGGCGCAGCTGGTGTAAATAGTGCCAGGTCACTCAATGCTGCTTCCGACATCTGGTCCCCAAATTATCCCACCCTGCATGATGTCAGAAAAAACGAGCAAAAATGGTGGACACATGTAGGCAGGAGTGCAGTCCATGCTAACTGCAGCACATTCATTATGTGTGAGGCAACAGTGGCCGCTGGGCAAGGGGTCATGCTCCAGCACTTATCCTTCTGGGCACCCAGGGATGGTTTAGTCAAGAATGAACAGAGGTCTGAAAGTCTGGGTGTCTTTGACCTGCAAAAGCAGCCTCTCTCATTCAAAACATGCTTCAAATAGGACAACAGGCCTATCAGCGATTATCTGGGTCAACCATTCTGTGACCTGTAGTGCTTGCTTGCTGATTTCATGCATTTTGTCCGGCACTATTTCTTGCTCTGCACCACCCATCAGTGGGGATTATCGTGCTTTGATTGTGCTCTAAACCTGCTGCAAATGGACCATTCCCTCTTTGCTGTTCCTAGAGTTTCAGACTTTTTTTGTTTGGAGGACAATTGATTCTGGAACATGGCTATTATCTGGCCTCGGCTCCTGACATGTATAGCAGCACCGCCTAACCTCAGCATGAGCAGAGGGCTGAAAACACCTCCTTTCTGGGATGCTTTACAAATCACTCTGAGTAGGTTAATACTGGACAACACTGAACAGGCTGCAAGTTAGAGGCAAGTGCAGCACAAGGTCCCTTCAAGATTCCCCCCAGATGTCCAAACCCGAGTCATTCTCTTTTTATACTCAGGACATAGACAAAGTGAGGGATGGTGGGAGGATAATCTATTAGAGGGGGGTGGGCAGAAGGAGAGGCGGTCCAGCTTGCGCTTACTGGTATATCTGATCCCCGTCTCCATTCAGACTTACAGGAAGACTCAAAAGCAATATTGTGTACGTGCACCAGGCAACCAACTTATCCAGGACTAGCTAGCAAACATCCTCCTTTGTGTCAAGATGGGTGTTATTCCTAAAGGTTAATAGAAGTGTAGAACCTATAAGTAATATGAGGTAAAGGAGACACTGGCAGGTGGTTTTAGGCAAGGATTTAGTAAAAGGGGTAAGAGTGATCTGTGTTGTAGGAGCGGCCTTCGCTGTAATATGGAAAGGGGGGGGGGATCTCGTTGACGAGCTCAGGTTTTGGTATTAAGGAGTTCGAATGACCCCTCTTAGAGCTTGTAGACCTTGGAAAGACTGACCTACCTTGAACTTGAAGGGGTAAATTTGAAGAGAGATGCGAGTAGCTTTTAAAAGGCATCTCCCTATGTAATTTGCTTTTTCATCCACTTTATGACCTCAGTAATTAAGTAAAATAAACACACACCTAATTATCGGGCACCGTTACCTGCATCCTGCCACCCTTACACGAGGTCTTGTATGTTTTATAGAATAGCGTTACATATCTACGAAAATGCGAATACTAAGGGGCCGATTCTGATTCCGGCCGGAAATCTCCCCGACCGAGCCGGACCCGGAGAGAATTCCGACCGACCGGATCCTAGCAGTCCGACCGAACGAGTACGATGCGCACGCATGCTATCGGACTCGAGTCGGTCGGACTCCCATTGAAGTCAATGGGAGCCTGTCGTACAACGCGTACGCGGGCTCCCATTGACTCAATGGGTGCGAGGCGGTCAAGGGCGCCCTACAGCGTGTACGCGTCCATGCGCATCGCGGCGTACATGCACAGGTAGGGGGACCCATGGGTCCCCCTGTGTGCGACTCGCGCGCCTACGCGCACAGGGGGTCCGACGCGGACCCCCAAAGTCCGGCTCCGACAGCTTTTTCGAGCCGGACGGCGCGAGTCGGTCGGACTCGCCGCGGCGCGCATCGTACTTACCCGGCCGGGAAACGTCTCCATAGCGCGGTGCGAGTCGTGTCCATGCGAGTCGGTCGGAGCGTGTTGAAGCCGCGTTCGAGTCGGTCGGCGATTTCGCGGGTGCTTGCATCGTACTCGCTCGGCCGGACCCGCGTACGATTCGGTCGAGAAACAGGGCTCCGAATCGGATCTGGTGAATCCGATTCGGAGCACTACCGGCCGAGATCGGAATCGGCCCCTAAATGTCCAATTTTTATGGAGGAGCAGGTGTTAGTGCTATGTACAAATCATTAAAAACAGAAATATTTCCCCACTTTTGAAAAAAATCTAGTGTTTTTACTCTGGAACATTTCTCTTTTTTCTGTCTTATGAAATATGGAAATTGTTACAGTCAACGGCCGGTCCTCATAATGATAGGAATTAAATGGGTTGGGGGAGGAGTGGAGGAGGGTGCGTGTGTGTGTGTTTTGGTTTGTTTGTTTTCATACTGGAATTCAGGTAGAATTTAGACAAGGCTTAGTATTTGGCAACCCCAGCATTTGGCAACCCTGGTATTTAGCAGTGGGCCATAAGAATAACTTAGCACTTTATTTTCTTTTTTTGTTAACAAATTATTCACTGCATGCTGTGGTAAGGTATTTTCCCTCATGAATTGCAGCAAGCTGCGTTTGTGATTTTCTGATCAGTTTCACAAGCATAAACCCTGGATCAACAAGAAAAGATAGGATACCACGGAATCCTATCTTTTCTGTAAAAGAGCTACTTATTTCCAAGGAAAATCCTCTTGAGCTAATAATATTATTAGGCATCTAATAGCACATTGGACAAGATTACATTTGTGGCCACCATATGCCAAAATTACCAGCAGTGATCACGTCAATGCATCAGGCACGGTTGCTAGCAGTGATGTCAAAATGCTTTGCCAATGCAGAATGACTCTACATGGGTAATACATAACATCCATAGCTGCAACCCCCAGCACAAAGTTAATAGTATTAGTAATAAGTCTGCGCAAAACCGTTTGAGATTTCACTCAAATATCAGCTTTAAATATATTTTGGAAATTCATCCATTTTTCTCCAAACATCACCTTATGATTTCTGAAAATACACATATTTTAGTTTCGAATACATGCTTTTCAATCTTAGTATACAGATTTTAATTCAGCCAAGCAAAACATCTAATTTAGTATGCTGTGCTGCACACAGAAGAACTACTTACAGGTAACTGGAGAGCTACCAGTAGCTAATGAGCTACTCATTGGAAAAGCCTGCTCTACACCTTTTATTGGAATCACCCAGCTGCAGTGTTTAGTTTTTTTTTGGAGTTTTATATAGCGCGAACAAGACCCAAAGGTATCTGAGCACTTTACATGAGCACCAGTTGCGTTACAGACGGACACATTCATTTTTAGGTCGAGCCTAGCGCAGCGCCCATGTGCTGCTCTATGGGAGGCTTCTTGTGAGCACTCTAAACTTCTCTGTGTGGTTCTGACTCCTCCCACACATAGGAATGGCTTTTGCGTGTGTCTTTCACTAATGAAAGCACGCAAATGGCTAAAGGCGGGTGCATGTCCCACCTTCTTTTTTAATGTTCACTCCCACGGCGTTTTGCTCTCGGGAGCGAGCAGGGGCGCGCAGGGTGACAGCTGCATTTCTCGTGGGTCAGGTTACACACAACGTGCCGTGCTTTCGCTTTTGCTTGTTTCTTTCAGATCTTCACTACGGAGCTACAGGGCTCAAATTGCTGGCACGGCTGTATGTACGAGCCAACAATGGACCTATAAGATGCACCGGACTGTCACCCGCTCGTTTTGAGGAGATTCACTTTATTGTAAAAATTTTGCTGGTGTCCTGTAATCTCGTCAACTTCTCAATAAAGTCGTTTAGAAAAAAAGGGGGGCGCTTTTCGATCACTGACATTTCAGCGCCTCATCAGGGGCAGTAAGCGCTATGAAAATCTACAATAAAGCTGTGTTTTGGCTTTCAAAAGTCTTTATCTTGAATCAGAATGCGCTTGCATGTATTTATTTGTTTATGCAGTTTTTATATAGCGCTAACTCTACCCGACGGTATCGGAGTGGTTTACATAAGTTCCAGTTCCATTACACACGGTCATGGTCATTTTTTCTGAGGAAGACCGGGGAAAATTAGTGATTTGCCCAGGATCACAGGATGTTGAGCTGAAGCTGAGACTCAGACCTTGTTCCTCAGTTTTGAAGTCCACAGCTCAGGCCGTTACACCGCAACCTCTATTCAATGAATATGGGTACAACCCCGAGCGTGCCCCTGAGGGCACAGTAAACATGCATTACAAGATGTCCACAAGCTCTACACAACGCGCTGTGCTTTTGCTTGTTTCTCTCAGATCTTCACTACGGAGCTACAGGGCTCAAATTGCTGGCACACATTATTTACGAACACGGCTGTATGTACGAGCCAACAATGGACCTATAAGATGCACCAGACTGTCACCCGCTCGTTTTGAGGAGATTCACTTAACTAGAATAAATTTTTTAAGTTAATTCTTTTTTAATTGGGTCGTTCAGTTGTACATAATTTCTTCTTGGTTATATATATATATACACAATGCTTGGGAATGGCACGCCCAGGTGGGCAGTCTTAGAAACGAGTAACACCTGAAAAAGCCAAGTGCAATGCTGTTTCATCTCCCCAGTACCAAGCCGGTGATCAAGGGGAAAGGTCCCCGAAACGCGTATGGCTCGTATGGTCCAATTTTCACTGTCAAGGCTTTTCTTCAGTGTGCTGCTGCCGGCTGGAATAAAGAAGGCTGAATTTTACGTTGGGTGTGGTTTTCTCACTTGTAGAGCAAGTTCGATTGGTATATGTAGTGGCCCGCTCAGGTCACGAGAATACCCCACTGCAAGACGAGCAGGTCCGTGCGTTTCCAGATGGGTGAAATGCACAGAGGAACAACGTGCCTGTTTCAGCGGCGCAAATACAGCAGCATACTGGCCAAATCCAGGGCAGTGACCCGATGGGACTTAAGTGTGGAGGAAGAGACACAGCAGCGCCAGTTACTACAGCTACTATAACTTTGAACTACAGAAACCACAATGCTTGGGAATGGCACGCCCAGGTGGGCGGTCTTAGAAACGAGTAACACCTGAAAAAGCCAAGTGCAATGCTGTTTCATCTCCCCAGTACCAAGCCGGTGATCAAGGGGAAAGGTCCCCAAACGCGTATGGCTCGTATGGTCCAATTTTCACTGTCAAGGCTTTTCTTCAGTGTGCTGCTGCCGGCTGGAATAAAGAAGGCTGAATTTTACGTTAGTGTGGTTTCTCACTTGTAGAGCAAGTTCGATTGGTATATATATATATATATATATTAACAAAAATGCTTATAACACTTGTTTATTATAACTTTTCAACATGCTGCATAGTAACCTCAATCCTCTACAACATAGCTTAAAGACATTGGCAAAGCCGATATCTCTGGCTAAGCACTTATAAGGTCCCAAAGGCGAGACCTATTGGCTATGCCAATGCTTGTTCTTTTTTGTTAGGTAAGAGGAGATCATGGGCCATATGTATGAAGTTAATTACGATCGCAAACGCTGAAATTCGCAGAATTTCAGCGTTTGCGATCGCAATTTAGGCAGTGTGCAATGTAGCACACAAAACCCACTGCAAAAATAAGGAATCGCAAAATTTGCGATTCCCTATTTTCTCGAATGCATTTAAGGAATCCCAAATTGCGATTCCTTAAATGCAATGGAGGAAGCACCCAAGTTGTGCAATTTGCTTAGTGAATCGCAAATTACCACCAACTTCAGGTTGGTGGTAATTTATGATTTCTTTGAAAAATGCACTTTTTGCATTTTTCAGTGTCATGTGGCGCACATACATGCCCTTAGGGCATGTATGTGCGCCACATATGCACACATGCTTATTTCAGGGGTGCTACAGGGTGTCCTATTGACACCCTTGCAACCTTGAAATTGCATTCTCAATTTGCGATTCTCTAATTGAGAATCGCAAATTGAGAATGTCTTCCCATTCATTCCTATGGGCCTTCTAGCCCATAGGAATGAATGGGAAGGTATTCCTTATTTGCGAATCTCAATTTGCGATTCGCAAATGAGGAATATGTAGGATTCGCAAAATATTTAGCAAATCCTACATACATTGCATTTTGCGATTCTCTAATTGCGATTCCCTAAAAATCGCAATTTGAGAATCGCAAAACGCGTTTTTGATACATATGGCCCCATGTATTTTGCCCAGACTCACAGGATGTTGAGCGTTCCTGCCGAGACTCGAACCCGGTTCCTCGGCTTCGAGGTCGACCGCCCTAGCCCTAAGGCCACATCCTCTCCCCTTTGTTGCATGAAGACCACCTCTGGGGAATCACCAAAACACACCCTCTGCTCGTCACAAAGCTCGAACCAACCAGCACAATTCTTGTTTCTACATGCAGGCCCTACTTGTCTCCAATGTCAAGATGGTAGCGTTTTGGTGCTGCACTGGGCCAACAATGTACTGAGGATAAAGACAGTGATTTTTGTTTATTTGCACTTTGAGATAAGAAATTCTCGCACTTGCATAGCTGAAACAAAATGCTAGTGAAGAGAGGCCTTTTAAGGTCTCATTGTTCCTGCCTTCCCCCACAGCAGGTGCAGTTTCAAAGAGAACAATGGGAGAAACTATACAATGACGCATAACCAAATGCTGTCTGAAGACTTGGATACATATTCCTGCTCTGATTTCTTTGATGGCGATAATGCATGACACAATGCTAGGTGGAGAATCCATTCCATATCCACGATTTGCAGCTTGAAAATTATTGTGCCCCTCATCCAGGATTAGTTCAGAACAGGCAGAAAATAAACACTCACAGCTAAGCACTCACATGTGCGTACCATCTAAACCCACGATTGTCTCCCTTTTCACTGGATCCTTTTCCTCTCTTAAGGTGTTAAATGTGTGCTGATAAATGTGCGCTTACTCAAACCGTATTCAATGTTATTTCCTTCTCTCCCTTCTCTTCATCTCAACTAGCCCTGGATCTCTTTCCCTCTCCAGCTCTTAACCTACACACCTGCTTGTAGGAGTCGCATTTGCTTTCCGCTCTCCTCCTCCATCTTCTTTCTGTAATCGCCAAGCATTGATCGCATGATCTGACGCTTTTTCACCAGGGCCGCCTTCTCACTGCGCAATACTTTGACAGCTCGAAGCACTTCTTCAGCTGCATGGAGAAGGAAAGAAAGAAACCTTTAGAAACTTCTCTGTACCTTCCTACATTCCTTCCCTGGGAACATCCAGGGTCCTTAGGTCATAGAAATGTGCACAGCCACTTCTGAGAACCTGGAAGGTCGGTTAATGGTGGATGTCTTACCATAACCCTGTCAGATTTTCTGTTTGACAAGGAACAGTGCAATGAGTAGTGGAGATGCAGACGTAAGCCATGATGTACTTGGGGCAATGGGGGCAACGTTTTTGGGAAAAGGGGAAAGAACTCTGGGGAGATAAGGGCAGGAAAGGTTTACATGACATACGTGCAGGAAAGGCTTAAATGACATAAGTGCAGGAAAGGCTTAAATGACATAAGTGCAGGAAAGGCTTAAATGACATGGGGATTGTTAGATTTGGGGGTCTCTAGTTGGCATAGGTAGGTACCTGTGACAAATAGGGACCCTTCCGTCTAGTCAGGGTAAGGGGCTACACTCCTAAAATAACCCCTGCTCACCCCCTTGGTAGCTTGGCACGAGCAGGCAGGCTCATCTCAGAGGCAGTGTGTAAAGCATTTGTGAACACATACAGTAATACAGTGACAACACTACAGATGGACACCACACAGGTTGTATTATAAAAATAGTATTTTTATATAGACTTAACACAAGACCAAACGACAAAAATCCACAATACTGTACTCAAAAATAGACTTTAGAATGTTATAAAATAGTTCAGTTCTCTCAAGTTGTAGATGCGACACTTTACTCTCAATGTACCTTGAATGCGTAACACAAGGAAAACAAAAGGGTCGCAGGGAAGGTGATGCGTCGGTTCCTTACACTCAGGGGAGTGGATGCGTCGGTTCCTTACTGCTGCGCAGGGGAGTTGATGCTCGCTTCCTTACTGTGTGGGGAGTTGATGCGTCGGTTTCTTACTGCTCTCCGGTGCGATGCGACAAGATGGCACCTCAATGCGATACTCTTCTCTGGTGCGATGCGACAAAATGGCGTCTTGGTTGCGATGCGACAACTTTGGTGCGATGCATGCACGCCCGACGGCCGTGCGGCGACTCGATGATCTTTGGAGCCGCGACAGGCCCTGCGACGCGCTTCTCCGGTGATGCGACTATGTCCTCTGTGGCAGCGTCCCGCTTCTCCGGCGATGCACCGCGCTTCGGCGATGCGATGATGACAGCGGCAGCAGCGTCTCGCTTCCTCGGCGATGCGATGACAGCGGCTGCGGCGGCGACACGCTTCTCGCCGTTGCGTCGCGCTTCCAGCTCCCAGCGACACGCAGTCTCTCAGAAGGCCCAGCACGGCAGCAGGCACTTCAGTTCCCAGCAAGGGAATTCAGGGGGGAGCTGGTTGGTGAAGTCTTGTATCCCTGAGACTTCAGGCAGGAGGCAAGCTCTGGTTCAAGTCCTTGGAGATTCTTCTTCAAGTTGATAGAAAGCACACTCAGTCCTTTTCTCCTTTCTTTGGCAATGAAGCAACCACTGCAGGCCAACCCCCAAACACACAGCACAGGGGTAGTCTCCTCCTTCAGCTTCCTGGTTCTTCTCCTCAGCAAAGGTCTCGCCTTGATTCCCAGAAGTGATCTAAAGTTCTTGGGTCTGGGTCCCAATATTTATACTACTTTCCTCTTTGTTCTCTGAAGGCAGAGAGGCCTTTGCCTAGTCCAAAACCAGTTCTGGTCAGTCCTGGAGCACTTTGTTGACAAGACTCCTTCTTTCCTTTCACAGTGTAGGCCGGGGACATCAGACACACCACAGGAGGTGGAGCCAGCATTGTGGAGGGAAGGCACAGCCCTATTCAGGTCTCAGGTGCAACTCCTCCCTCCTATCTGCATGCAGATCTCTCTATTCAGCTCTGTGCTGACTCACCATGTCTCCTGGAAGCCCCCAGCCCCTGTCACTCAAACTCCAGACAAGGAATACACAACCTAGCCAGAGGCAGGCTTGGATAGTTAGGCAAGAAAATACCTACTTTCTAAAAGTGGTATTTTCAAACACAGAATGTTAAAACCAACTTCACTAAAAGATGTATTTTATCATTCTGAGTTCAGGCATACTAAACTCGAATTTCTACCTGGTTCCCTGAGTCAGTTAGGATTATAAGAGGTAATAATCTAACTGCCCATTCTGGCCTATGGGGAACAGGTAAGCCTTGCAATAGTGAAAAACAAAAATGGCTGTAATTCACTATTAGGACATGCCACACACACCAGGGCATGTCCTACCTTTTACCTACAATGCACCCGGCCCTTGGGCCTACCTTAGGGGTGACTAATATGTATAAAAGGGAAGGTTTAGGGACTGGTAAATGGGTACACTTGCCCAGTCAACATGGCAGTACCAGACTGCACACAGGCTCTGCAATTGCAGGCCTGAGACACACTTTACAAGCTGCTCCGGTGGGTGGCACAACCAGTGCTGCAAGCCCACCAGCAGCATTTGATTTACAAGCCCTGGGCACACGCAGTGCACTGTACTAGGGTCTGACAGTAAGCCAAACAAGCCAATCATGGAGTCACTAATCCATACATCAATTTACCATAGGGAGCACTTGCACTGTGGCACTGAACAGCAGTGGCACAGTGCCCAAAAGCATCTAAAACCAGCAAAAACATAAGAGGCAACAGCAAAAAATGGAAGGGAGACGCACGCCAATGGTGCCAGGTCTAACAGGGATCTTGAAAAAAAACATCTGGGGTTTAATGGCACAAATATGAAAGGGTAGAGAGACATAAATTAGATCTCAGGACTTAAGAAGGGAGGATACAGAGAAAAAGTAAACGCCTATCATGGGATTATGGAACCAGAGAGCAGATCGAGGGAGAACACTGGACGATGCGGTGGAAGAGAGAAAACAATGGAAAACAAGAAGAAAGAGCATGTTAGGAGAGAACATTATGGGGGTAATAGAGAAGTGTAGCATAATAATTCGACTCCTGTGCCAGACATCTTCTTCAAAGTTTGTACAAACCTTGTACTAAAGCTAGAGGTGCATTTGCCTTAATGTATGTAGATCATACAGTTGATGCATGTTAGAAATGGGGATTCTGATTGGCTAGGGTATGCACCTAAGCCAGGCAGAACCCATCACTCTAGTCAGCGCAAGGGAGTAACACACCCAAGTTAACCCCTGCTCACCCCCTTGGTAGCTTGGCACAAGCAGTCAGGCTTATCCCAGTGGCAATGTGTAAAGTGTTTGCGCAAAACACTCACAACACACCACAAAAGAGACTCCTCACAATGTTATATAAAAATATAAAATATATTATACATACACGACAGACCAACATGACACAAGTCAGTAGCTACTTTGCCAACTAGGCAATTGTCACAACATCACAATGAGTGCAATAAGAGAACATCTTATATGTTGCAAACATCATGAAAAACACCAATACTGTGCGTACTATGGAGTCCCTTTATAGAGTACTCGTTATCCTGAACTGAACAGTGCAGGGAATAAAACAACCTTACATGAATATACTGGTGATAGTAATGCAGCAAATAATGCAATAAAAAGACGTCAATCACCATATGTTATCAAACAACCATAAACACTTTGCTGGTAATGCAGTCATGCTTGGAGACCACCCGATGAAATCCCCATATAACAATAAAGAAATAGGCCCAGGACACCTGCGCTCCTATTAGTAAGGTTAGAGTAGATCTGGGAGCCTCCTTGAACAAGAGTGTTTACAAACCAAAGGTAGGGTGCAGGAGCCCCCACGCGTCTACTTCGAGTGATACAGTAATTTCTGTGTAATAACGGTGGCAAGTTCCTGATCGGGGGACTCCGTTGAGGACTCACCCCGTAAGTGCCACCGCAAAGAACCCGGGCCCCCAGGTATATCCACAGGGGTGGGGGACACACGCTGTAGCATTTAGCGGGGATAAAAGCAGCTGCTCATGAACACGCAGTGTGGCTGTTGCAACAACCTAGTCAGCTCTGCCCAGTGCAAACTCTAGTGAGTCCGGGGCCCGTTGTGGCCACCCGGACTCGTATTGCCTGTAACAACGGGCTGCCTGCGAGGAAGCGTGTGGCAGCTTCCCTCCGTCCCCAATTAGCCTCACTGTAACTTGATGATAAAGAATGGGCCCAACTGGGGGGAGTCCGTAACTTTGAGGAATGTTGGCGGGCCTCAGGAGCAGGTTCCACATGGTCCTCTCGGCAATTGTCCTGATCTAGGGGGCGGGCCAGCCGAAGCAGTCCTCGGAATGCTGGCCCGCTCCTGGTTACTTGGCAACGCGTCTTTGGAGGGCCGTGCTGAAAGGTGCCACACCTACTACAATTTGCATCCTTCCATGCCACAGACCACACCGACCTTGCAGCCCGAGTAGGGGGTTCAACACAAGGCAGAAGAGGGACATGTTGGTCTCTTGGCAAATGCCCCAACACTGCTCCTCGGCACTCAAGTCACAATGAGGCTCTCTTCTCTGGCACGGCAAAACACGGCAGTCCTTGTGGTTACATGGCACAGATGTGTGCAAGTGTAGATAACCGCTGCAAGGAGTCACTGTGCTCGCTCCTCTGGGGCTGAAACAGACACGCTCTGAGTCTCAACCAAAAATGAAGCAAGAAACACGTGCTTGCTTTGACACCAGGAACAATCCCCAGCGCTCCCCGCGTGCTGAGTTGACAGACACAAGGCACACTGAAAACTTAAAGGAGTGCTCCATAACACCCCACAAGAACGGGGGGAGAGGGAGGGGAGGCAAGCCCACAAGCTCCTGGAGAACACTGGGGGCACCAAAGCAGGAATGTAGGCATCAGGCCAGCACACAGAGTCCTTGTAGGCAAAGAGGCAGTCCTTCGTGCAGCCCAGCAGGCCACAGGTCAGCACAACAAACAAGGGAGTCCAATGGCGGTTCCTGCTGGCAGCATAACAGTTCCTTCTGGCAAGGTGCAGTTTGTAGAGCAAGCAGTGTCTAAAGAAAATAGGGTCAGAGCCCCTGTACTTATACCCAAAATGCCTTTGATGTGGAGGTAACTTCAAAAGAAATCTTAGAAGTGCACAACACCCCCTTTCAAAACCAGTCTTGGCTCCAGACATCAGTAGAGGGTAAACGAGCCCTTTGTGTGAATGCAGGACACAGCCTATACAAATTTAAGCGTGCCCTGCCCCCCCCCCCCCCCTTCCAGCCCAGGAAGACCATTCTGTATGCAGATGTAACTCTGTTACACCCCAACCCTTCCTGTGTGATGGCTGTCTGGAAAGTATGCACAAAGCCCAGCTGTCACTCTACCCTAGATGTGGATTGGAGTCAGGCTGCAAAGCACAATAGTCATAAGTACAGTGGAATGCCCACTTTCTGAAAGTGGCATTTCTACCATAGTAATAAAATATCCACTTACACCAATAAGCAGGATTTATCACCACTATTCCAAACATACCAAACATGGCAACGCTACTACTTTCATACGAGAAATTACCACTCACAGACATATAAGGGGATTCCCAATGCAAACCTATGAGAGGAGCAGCACTCTCTGTAGTGAAAAAAGAAATAGGGTGGTTGTCACTAGCAGGACATGCCACACAATAAAAGCACATGTCCTACTTTTTACCTACACAGCACCCTGCCCATAGGACTACCTAAGGCCTACCTTAGGGGTGACATATATGTAGTGAAAGGGGAGTTTAAGGTGTGGCAAGTAACTTTAAATGCGAAGTCAATGTGTCAGTAAACTGAGCACGCAGGCCCTGCAGTGGCAGGCCTGACACAGGTTTGAAAGGCTACTTCTGTGGGTGGGCAAGCAGCGCTGCAGACCCGCTCATAGCATTTAATTTACAGACCCTGTGTACATGGGATAACACTGTACAAGGGACTTACAGGTAAATTAAACATGCCAAACAGGTGCAGACCAATCATACTATGTTTAAGGAGAGAGCACATGCACTTTGGGCACTTTACCACTACTAATCAGTGCTAGAGTCCTAAAGCCAACAAAAACAGGTCAGAAAAAATACAGGAGGAAGGCAAACAGTTTGGGGATAACCCTGCAAAAAGGGCCAGGCCTAACAGTGTATACATACATCTAAAGGGCATACTGGGTACATCTTAGTATGGAATTTATATGTGTCAGTAAGGCAAACAAGGAGTTCAGGGGAACAAACAGAAGAAAAGGCAGCAGAATGGAGAGAAGCAGAATTATGGCAGCATATTGGAGAGCCATGGGGACAGGCAGCACAGGGAGAAACAGCCAGATAATGTCAGATGGACACAAAGGAATGTAAGTCACATCACTGAGCACGAGAAAGGAGGCCACCCTGCAGCGAAATATAAGAGAGGAGAGCATTAGGCACAACTGCGGAAGGAGAATTCTTGGGAACAAGATGGAATGTAGGAGACCGGTTGAGAGGCAAATGGGGAGAATAAAATCATCATAGAATTGTTTGGGATCTGCATCGCCAGTGCTTTTTTACATTTAAAGAAGTCATTCTGAAGCTAAGACTTACCACCAGTAAACTACCATCATATATATGAATCTTAGACTTTCAGTGTCCACGGCCAATTAATCACCTTCCTCCCTAAACAGACTGTGCCTAGTATTTCAGGAAACTGAAAGTTTTTTAAAGTTTTAATCCCCCACAACCACACGCACTTTACTGAAATAGGTCTGGCCGCAAGGTCCAAAGAAGCACAGAAGTTCTTACCTCATGGATAACTTACCTTGTTTTTGAGTCGACTTCTGTCGCTTTAGACCTAGTTCCAGCTGCTCTATACACCAGTCAACCTCCTGATGCAACTGTTCATCCCCCTGCTGAATACAAAAGAAACAGAAGCATTACAGGGGGGCTGGAGAATGGGAAGTGGATGGTCAAGAAAGTGGGAGACAGAATATAGGGACTCAAGAGAAATGAAAGGAGTATTGTCAAGAGCCCTGCTAGTAATCCACCCGCAAGATTGTGCACAACCAAATATAACATAGGGGCACATGCATCAAGCTTTTTACCGGTCGCAAACGGGCCGATTCGCAGAATCGGTTCGTTTGCAATCGGTAAAAAGCCTTTTGGGATGCATCAACCCAAAATGCATTCGCAAAATAGGTAATCGCAATTTTTGCGATTATCTATATTGCAAATGCAGTTAGGGAATTAAATGCAATGCAAGAAGCATTTTCAGAATGCGACTTTGCATTAAGGAATCGCAAATTACCATCAACTTCAAGTTGATGGTAATTTGCAATTCCTTAGAAAAATGCACAAAATTGCATTTTTCCATATGCCATGTGGCGCATACACATGCCCTTAGGGCATGTGTGTGCGCCAGATGTGCACACATACCGTTTTTGGGGGTGCATCAGGTGGGCCTTATGGCCCCCTAGCACCCTTGAAATTGCATTCACAATTTGCGAGTACCTATTTGGTAATCGCAAATTGCGAATGCTTTCCCATTCATTCCTATGGGCCTCTAGGCCCATAGAAATGAATGGGAAAGCCTTCCCTAATGGAGGCCCATAGGAATGAATGGGAAAGCATTCCCTAATAGCGAATCGCAAATTGGGAATGCTTTCCCGTTCATTCCTATGGGCCTAGAGGCCATCGTAATTTGCTATTCGCTATTAGGGAATGTGTAGGAATCGCTAATATTTTTGCGAAACCTACATGCATAAGGAATTGAGATTCCTTAATAGCGATTCCTTAAAAATCGCTATTAAGGAAACGCAATTCCTTAGCTTGATGCATGTGCCCCATAGCGCCTAAGACCACCTGCGCGGCTGGGTACATGTGCACACAAGAGGAGACAGATTAATGCACATATTTTAACAGTAACCCTTTCACCTTATAAATACGCCATACACTACTCAGAATCGTGTATTCCTGAGATTTTATTAGGTTAGAGTTACAATCAATGGCGGAGGCATTTTTTAATTATTTTCACACAGCTATATATTTTTCAGTGTTTTCGCTCTCCAGTGCTGAGGCCTATTTAAGACAATAGCGTTTTTTTAGGCACTTGGAAGTCACAAGGACAGATATAATGCTAAGAAATGCTGTATTGTAAAACACTGGCAAGAACAGCAAAAGCCCCGCAAAATAGTACGCATTTCTAACAATAAAACACAAATGATGAAATGATCACAAAAACAACTGCTCCGGAAGTGGCATGCGCCAAGGATACATGCTCAGATGCTCTTGGGTCTAATAAGCGGATTCTTGAATTGGCACTGGCTGAAGCAAAAGACTTTTCTTTAAAGAGTGACAATCAGAATAATTCTGGAATACTCCATGCTGTTGCTGCAGTAATATACAATTCCTTCACATTAGGGTCCTTGAAACTTGCTTGTATTCAATCCTCATCACAGTATTAATTTATTAAAACTTGTATTGTTAATACTAACCTTTGCATTCACAACACGAAAGGGAAGGATGCTTGTTTATGTGTTTTTCTAATGAATAACGCTCGTCTGTAAATCCAAAATGGCCGCTATGCGTGGGAAAACTCAGTGCGCATGTCATAACCAGATCACATGGTGTGACGTCTTTCTTTGCTTGGTGGGAAATTTCTGCTTCTGCGCAGTGTGTATTAAAATGGCTGCTTGATGTTTTCACATGCTTCAGCTTGCTCTCATGTCACTACTAAATTGTCGTTTCCTAATGCTACTAACGCGGGATAGAATTTATAATTAAATAGGAATAGAGTAGAAAAAGTGGGCATACAGTGAAACATTTTATTCTGTGATTTTAATATTTTCTTCTTGCACTTTTATTAGTTCGTAAACTTGGGCCTGGGTTGGTGACCTGAAACTCGAGAGGCAAATGGTTCTGCGCATGTGTCCTGTGTGCCTGCCAAATGAAGTCAATCTGGACGTCGTCCAAGGCCACGACCCGATGGCCGAAGATGCTGTACTCTTGCCTTTCCTGTTGTACATTGATACATTGTCTATGAAAATTGGTTTACATTTGTCATGAGACGGGTGGGAAATAAAGCGAATGTATTAATTTGAAGGGGTGGGAATGTAAAGACAATAGGCTTTACAATTTAGGCCAAATCGATATGGTGCGAGAATCCACCCCCTGTCCCTGTCCAATCAGAAGTAGTGGCCCCATATTTTAGTAACATTAGGGGAGGTACATGGGCGTAGAAGAGTATAATAGAAAATAGCATTAGTTAATTAGTTGGTAGTTCAGAACAGAAGATACAAGAGGAGGTCTTGAAGTCGAGAGAGAAGGGAATGCAGCAGAGACCATAGAACGCACAAGAAGAGCTCCAGACCGCTAAACTGATCGATTGCAGACTGAATCCCTGTCCAGAAGAGGTCCTGAGGAGGGGGCGGCGGAGTCCATTAGAAGGAAGGCACGGGAGAATCGAGGAGAAGCCGAGTATCAGAGAGGGGAACGACGCAGGCGTCGTTGTAGAGAGGTCACCGGTCCTGTCCTGATCCTGGAGGAAGTCTTTGCTCATCATCCTTCCCGGGTCCTATTCTTTCCAACTCCTTGGCCAAGGGGTTTGGTTCTCGCACTTAGGTAAATATAATGCAACCTTTAGTTGCGCTGCTATCTCTATCTTCTCCTTTCCTTAAACACTGTCATTGATTAGCAATAATCATTTCTATGCTTAATCTTGGGTATTGCGATTAAGTACCATGTGGCTCTGTATTTTACTCTGCTAAATCTTTAGATAAACATTTTAAAACTTCCTGACTCAGTGGTTATTTCAGGATTATGTACTATAATGAATGTCACTCATTTTATTCCTCCATCTGATTC
>CAWUFW010023960.1:0-67263 GCA_963921515.1 Calotriton arnoldi | reverse complement strand
GGGGCCCTGAATAGCAGGATCCCAGTCCAACTAAGTCATAAACCAGCAAAACACCAGGAAAAAAGTGGGGGCAACCATATAGTCAGATTCCACCTTCCTACATCTTGCGCCTCTCCTCCTGCACGGCTGCCGTGTAGTCAGGATACATGGTGAATGGCACTCCCTCAAAGTGCAGTTGTTTCTTTTCCCGCGCCACTTTGAGGGCGACATCACAATCCCTGTAATTCAGGAGGCGTGCGATGATGGGCCGAGGGGTGCTTCCGGGTGGAGGTCTCGGACCCAAAGAGCGGTGGGCTCTTTCGACTATGAAGTGAGGGGAGAGAAACTCCACCCCAACTACTGCTAGCAGCAGTTTCTCAATGTATTCCTCCATTTTGCCCATATTTGTACTTTCTGGAATTCCTAGGACACGAATGTTGTTCCGTCTACTTCTCGCTTCAATGTCCTCATTCTTTGCGGCAATTATTTTCAGCAGTTTGTCCATTTGCAACACAGAGTTTTGAATGTGAGAAGTGGCATCTTCAGCATCAGAGATGCGGCGTTCCGTCTCCTTTATGCGCTCTTTGTGGCCATCAATTTTATGTACGATAGCATCCATTCGCGTCGTCATGGCATCCATTTTGTCCGCTATAGCTGCGAGGCCTTGCCTTACCTCCCGTAGGATAACTTTTACGCCCTCGTTCTGAGAATGAGGTGAGTCCTGCATTTCAGCGCCTCCTTCTATCTCTATCTGTTGCAGCTGAGTACTTTTCTTAGCTTCAAAAGTCAGCCTGGGCTGTCTCGCGTCCGGTTTCCCCATAGTTAGCGCACAGCTATCTGTAGGATGGTACCGGTCTCTGGCTGGGGTAGTTTCGAGCGTCAAACGTCTGCAGATTCACTTTTTATTATCCTCTTTCACTGAGATGAGTTCTACAACGCTACTGCACAGCTAACAGTTGAATAGTAAGAGCAACTTAGGAACAATCAGTTAACACCTCAATGTCTCTGCAGGCCTCTCCAATTTTCAGGAATGCCTAATGAGAACTACACGCGCTTACAGGCGTTTCAAACGATGGGTATGCTCTCGCGCTGAAAGTTGAATTTGCCCTGTGTTTCTGTGCCTCCAGAGTATCCCAAGCGCCCAGCTCTGTAGTGTCTATCACGGGGCCCCTGCCACTATGCGATATCTTTGGTGAAATGCGCAGCTGGCACCAGTAACGCTCGACCAGACACAGCAGGGCTAAGGATGTGACAGTTTTTGAAAGGGGTTATCTGCTGATGTAAAATGCGTTCACTTTATGCATTTGACAGCCTTGTAGGATGTGGTTACTGAGCGCCGCCGCTTATGGCCGATACGCCACCCGCGCGGCCGAATTTGAGATGGCGCCGTTCTTTATGATCATTCGCCTTGCGGGTATGAAGCATCTGCCTTCACCCGCTCCGATCACTGGCCTCTTGCAGCAATTAACAGCATGGCAGGGCAGCACTTCCCGCACCTTAGCTCTGGAAACTGGTAGCACGACGGCCCTTCTGCCATGTGGGGACCCCGGTCCTTGCGTAGCAGTCTGTGCCCGGAGGTGGGTCCGGGCTGCGCAGGGTCTCACAGCGGCGAGTGCAGCAACCTCCGCTTACAGCATCAAACGGTCTATTTTGAGCTGGCGCCTTACTTTGTGATCCTTCGCCTTGCGGGTATGAAGCAGCCGCCTTCACCCGCTCCGATCACTTGCCACTTGCAGCAATTAACAGCGCGGCAGGACAGCACTCACTGCACCTTAGCTCTGGAACCTGGTAGCGCGCCGGCCCTCTCGCCACGTGGGGACCCCGGTCCTTGCATAGCAGTCTGTGCCCGGAGGCGGGTCCGGGCCACGCAGGATCTCGTAGTGGCGCATGCAGCAACCTCCGCCCACAGCATCAAACGGTGACGGAAATGCACCAAACTCGCATCGCTTGTTCCCCACACTTCGGGCACCACTAATCTCCTTTTAAGTGGCAGTTATTGTCATCTGGGCAGGATTATGAGCAGGATAACAGCACCAGGCTACGGGAGCCTCACCTCAGGGCGGCCATTCCGTTTGTGCGCCACCTAGCGCCCCCCTGCTAATTTCAATATTTAAGGTCTCAGTATCTCACTATTACATTTGTTGAGGCTTATGGGAGCCTTATGGAGGCCAGCAGCCTGCCTACTCTTCTGTGAGGCTATGGAATTAATGACATTGTGTCAGAAAATTTGGAGTTCAAAGAAACTTGTGCCTGTTAGTTGAAACACTTCCAGAGTGCTGGCCTCTGCTGACACTGCTTCATAGTCTATTTGGCGTGAATGGGTAAATGAACTAAAAAATGGGCGAACCATCTTTTCTCACACAAATGCATCTCTTGTGCATTTGACATTTCTCTGTCACAGTAATATACAAACTTACAGAATGCATGAAAGTCCTTGGTGACAGGAGATTTTTCAAACCAGCTGAGCCTTTGATGACAATAAGCAACCTGTGCCCCAACTCTAAATGGGTTTTGGAACCGATGTATAATGGGGTTCTTCCTGTTCTGCCAAACCTTAAGTAGATCTGTAGACTCTAAACTGCCAGTTGTGTATTTACCAGCAAATTTAGTAAGCATGCTCAGCTTGACAGAGGCAACACAACTCTAAGGTAACTGGTTTCCTACAGTATAATTTATTGCGATATATGCATACCCACAGAATTTAACAGCAAAGTCTGAGAACGTGCCAGTGTAACATAACTGAGTCTGCACACTAGCAGGGGAAAACGGCTGTAGCATGTGTATGGCATGCTTCTTGATCTTTCAGGTCTTGTGGGCATGCATCCTGATCTTTCAGACCTAGATTCATGATCAAGACCTGCGGGCAGGTAATGCCCTGGCTATGGGAACTGATGCTTCACATGCACTTCTCAGCCGACTTCCATTTGCAATAGAGCAATGGATACATCACTGATGATCCCATGAGCCATGTGGGCTTAGAATCAGAGGACACTTGACTGCCCTACACCCTTCTGGAGGGGCTGCATTAACAATGACACACACTCTCCAACTCATGAAACGACTCCCTGGGGCAGATAACGCAAGGCAGCTACTTGCTCTGACTTGCAATGCTCCACATATACCAAACCACAAATGGAGACACACAAGGTGGCCTTGCGTGGCTTGGTAAATGTCCTTCTAAGTTTTGCATTGCCCGTGCGCACTCTTGTGCGGTGCAAGGGTGATGCAAAACCATGATAAATATACCTTGTAGTGTTAAGTAAGGGAGGCTTATCTAATTGTATAGCGCACTGCCCATGCATGTCATGAGTGGTGGAGTATGAGTTTTACAATGCAATTAGAGGACATGTCTGTCTCCGGTCTGCACTGTGCCTTCCACTGTGGCATGCCTGCATTAGTAAGGCTGCAGTCGGATAATGAGTGGTGTGCCAAGCGTAGATCACAGCATATTCCTTATATGAATAAGGGGTTTGCTGTGTCCTTTGTATCTGACCTCCAAGCTAAGGCTTTGAGCCTGGTCAGATGAATGTGGAAAATACAGTTTCCTCACATGTAGTACCCTTTGTGCATGAACAGGTGCTTGAAAATGAGTGAATGTATTACATTTGTTGTTTTTCCCAATCTGCGCTGTCAGAGATCAGATCAAAGGCACAAAACCTTACATGAATCTGTCCCTTATATTCAGAGTTGAATCATTTCTTAGGAGTCTGTCCGAATGTATCTCATCATGAATAATATAGTATATCAGTTTATAACAAAATGGATGGGTCCTAACAAAGCCTATTACATCCAAAAGCACTCATACTTAGAAAACCATTACGTTTTTTAGAAGAACCCTCACCCACAAACCTAATTGGTTGCATGCTTCATCTTTGGGTTCCCACCTAGGGTGCTGAGTGCATCCTAGGTGTGCTTCAACACCTGATTACATCTGAGCAGTCATTTTGTGCATGACAGTGTGAAAGAGTGAATCTTAAAATTGTCTCAAGGATCCCCCTCCAGGCTAGGAGGAATTTCAATAACGGGGTCCTGGGACAAGGTTAAAAAACTAAGCGTGGATGTTATGAGATTTAAATGATCTTAAACATCCTTGGGTTGGTCTACATGTTTCAGCCAATATGGAATAGATCACCAGGCTTTCTTCAGGATGTGAGGTGAGAGGGCTGTGGAAACACGGCCCCAGTGTGTGAAAGTACACACGTTGGGGTGTACCGGTCACTCCCGTTTTTTCACCCAGTATGCTGTATCTGTAAAAGAAAAATGGCACAGTGATCGATAGTAACCATAGTATCAACTTAATCGGATGCAGTATATGATGTGGTACACCAATTCAGTGTCACATTCACCATAAAGCAAACAAGCAGAAAAAATCCTATTCCTGCATATCACCCGCAAGGAATTTTATTGTCGCCAGTATTTGTAATCTTGTGCCTCTTGCAGATGAGTCAAAACGTGCAAATGCACCTCTTTCATTCATAATAAGCATTTCTTATGAGGTAATGTTTGGTAGAATGAATATGTACTTATGCGTGCAAAGTTACTTCACGTTGCAAGCATCATGAGGGTGCAACCTCAATTGTAGGTCCATTCCCTCCTTCAAACATCGTTAGGCGTGATCACGACATAACTCGTTAAAAACATTAAAAAATATATAACTCAGGCAGAGAATCGCATGGGTGGTCCGCAAAATGCAGAAATGGTTAAGAATTGGCTATAGTGAAAAGAGATTTTCTTACATGATTCTATGTTTAGTAAAATGACATGGATCCCGTCGGGGGCGGTTCCTGTAGTCACAAACTAGGGATCAAAAGAGAAAGACTCATCAAAGAATTTAAGCCGAAAAAGTAAAATAACTAGGACTTAGCATTCTTCCCCCGCCCTACTTACTTCATCAAGGTCAACCGCCCATGTCGGTTACCTCTTCCGGCCCTGACACGTGATCCCAGAGATGCTCCGGTTTCGGCATCTCCTGGTTAAGTAAGTCTCATGGGCTAAAGACGGGGTTCCCGTCATGTGTGCACGTTTGCATGCCGACGTCAATGGGATGTTTCCTATTGGTCATGTGGGACGTGCCTCCAAACTCGTTAACCATTTTTCTGCGGGGGTGTTGCTTTAAACGTTATTGTAATGTTGATGGATGTATTTGGCTATACAAAGATGATCATTTTGTATGGAAATGTTCGAATGTAACAACGGTGGCATTATGAAAAGAAACATAGTTTAGAAAAAAACTTTTTTTCTCTGTGTCGCCGCTTTTAATATGGAGTTAGAAAGGATGCCATGCATGTATGTCTTATGATATTGATTATTGGCCGTAATGAGACAACAGACCCCCTTCAAGCCTTTTGAATTTTAGGAGAGGGAATGAGTTTAGATGCTTGTCATATAATCTTCATATTGCTTAAAATGGGCGAGATTAGAAATGGGTATAACTTTCTTTAGGTTATTTGCAGAAAGTAAGCCATCGAAGATATCCTCTGAATATAGAGAGTAAATCCTGATCAGTGGACCATTATGAGTGGCCCTATTGATATCTTCAGCAAACATACTGATCATATAGATGTGTTTACCTGGCATTCAGTGTATTCCAGGGAATATTATCATTCAATCCCTTTTTGTGTGCAGATAGTTGATACACCCATCTCTGTTCTTTTTCCAGGAGTCGGTCATGTGAGTTCTCTTGGGTTTGTTCAATTGCTCTATGACAACCCATTCTAAGATCAATCGTTGTATGCCCTGTTTTCAAAAAATGGTCAGTCATTCTTGTTGTATTGCGGTTGCATATAATATTACTGCGATGTTCGCAGATTCTCACCTTTATCTTTCACATTGGTAGAATTGCAATTGGTATGTGTTCTTAGGTACCATATCTTGTTTGGTTCTAAATCCAGAGTCCAAGTAGTGTGGGTCAGGTGACACACACTACAGTTGCCACATGGGAAGTGTCCTGTCACGTTTGGTAAACCCCATGAATTGAGTACCGTGTTTGTAGGGTGTTCCTGGTGTTTCTTCGGGCGGGTAAATACCAGATAATCTTTAAAGCTTCTTGCTTTTCTGAAAGAAAACAGAGGTTTTTCCCAGTTCAGTTTGTATGTTTGTAATATCCACCAATGTTTATTAATAGCTTTGGTAACTTTGTTTGAAATCGTACTGTAGGTTGTCACACAAGTGAGGGGTATCTTTTTCTCCATTCTGGGTGATTCATCAAGAAGAGCGTCTCTATGTTGATTGCACGTACGCTTTTGAGAAGTTTTTATTATTCTGTCTGGATACCCTCGGTCCCTCAGTTTGTTAGACAGAGCTGATGCTTGAGCATGATAGTCTCCCATTTGGCTGCAGTTTTTTCTATTTCGGAGAAATTGCTCGTAAGTTTAATTATCCCTTAGTGCCCTTGGGTGAAAGCTCTCAAATTTCAAAAGGGTGTTTCTTGCTGTGGGTTTGTAGAAGGTCTTCGTTTTAAGTTTGCCATTATCAGCAGTCATGGTAATGTCCAAGAATGTGATAGTTTTTTTATCCATACAACGGGTAAATTTCAGGTTCTTATCGCTGTTGCTGATCCACTCTAAAAACAGGACCAGAGTCTCTTCTTCTGGTATTTACCTGCCCTTTAAAACACCAGGAACACCCTACTAACGCAGTACTCAATTCATGGGGTTTACCAAATGTGACAGAACACTTCCCATGTGGCAACTGTAGTGTGTGTCACCTGACCCACACTACTAAGACTTTGAACTTAGAACCGAACAAGATATGGTACCTAAGAACACATACCAATTGCAATTCAGCCAATGTGATATATATGATCACTTGCCCTTGTGGTCTGCGGTACATTGGAATGACTAGCAGAAAGATAAAGGTGAGAATCTGCGAACATCGCAGTAATAGTAGATGTAACCGCAATACAACAAGAATGACTGACCATTTTTTGAAAACAGGACATACAACGAATGATCTTAAATGGGTTGTCTTAAAGCAATTGAAAAAAACCCAAGAGAACTCACATGACCAACTCCTGGAAAAAGAACAGAGATGGGTGTATCGACTGTCTACACACAGAAAGGTATTGAATGATAATATTACCTGGAATACACTGAATACCAGGTAAACACATCTATATGATCAGTATGTTTGCTGAAGATATCAATAGGGCCACTCATACTGATCCACTGATCAGGATTTACTCTCTATATTCAGAGAATATCTAAGATGGTTTACTTTCTGCAAATAACCTAAAGAACCTTATAACCGTTTCTAATTTCAGCCCTTTTAAGCAATATGAAGATTATAGGACAAACATCTAAAGTAATTTCTTCTCCTAAAATTCAACAGGCATGAAGAGGGGGACCGTTGTCTCATTTTATTTATTTTTTAATACAGATTTTTTTAAGTTTTGCTATTTTGATGAAAAAAACATGTTACTTTACATTTGTGTATACATCAATTTGTTGAATCATAGAAAATACCACAGATAATGAAAAGATAGTCCGACCAATAATAGAATCATAATAGTTATGCCTTCAAGGTACCTGTCTACATATATAGGTCGTATAAATAGGCAGTATTAAGTCGTGTCAATGAATTCTAATATGCAATATACATGTATAAGCAATATTTTGATCACAATCCTGACTACATTGTCTATAATCTCGTTATAAATTATCCAATCTGTATTGAAGATAACAAAAAACAACCCCACATCTATAAAGAACTGTGCTACTAAAAAACTAAATGTCTGTCTCAATTTCCATCGGGGGGGCAGGTCATGACAGAAGCATCAATATCAGGGGCGGGGGGGAAGTGGGGGAGAGGAGGGAGGGAGGGAAGGGGAAGGGGAGGAGGGGGGAAGGGGGGGAGGGAGCAGGTCATGATTTCAGTATCACCTCAGTCATCAGTAACATCCACATTTTGTATTTTGAAATGCTCTATCAGTTGAGCCCATTCTAAAGATATAGGTTTCTTCCTCAGCCCTCTGTATTCTTCGCAGTGCTATGCCTCCCTCTCAGCAGTGGCCCATTTAATAACTTCCTCCCGCCACTGCCCTTTGCGTGGCACTCTGTGTGATTTCCATCGCTGTGTGATAAGCCTCTTGGCCAGTATTAAGATGAGACTCGAGAAGCGACGCAATACTTTTGCCTTCTTGGGAAGAGGAGAGAACCCTAGGAGGCAGGCCTCAAAGGTGTTCCAGGAGGGACGCTCTGAGAGGTATGTGAGGCCCTGTTGAACCTCCGTCCAAAATTCCACAAGGGAGGGGCAGGTCCAGAACATGTGCATAAAATCTGCCTCCAGGCTATGACACCGGGGACACTCCGAAGAGGAATTGGGGCACATGTGCTGTATCACCCGAGGTGTGAGATAGGCTCTATGTAGTACAAACATCTGTATAGTTTTTAGTCGGGCATTCCGGGACACGCGCCTGGGATATTCAAGGATCTTCTCTCATTCCCTGTCAGTAAATTCTCTAGACATCTCCGCCTCCCATCTTTGACGCAGAGACAACAGGGAAACTCCCAAATGGGACCGTAGGCCTCGATATAACCATCTAGCCAAGTGACTGCCATGTCCCATTATGTGCATTGTCTGTAACAATCTAAAGGTCGGGGGCTCTTTCTGATCTATTAACCAGTACCTACGCACATATTGTGTAACTGCGGCATGTGTTAAGAATAGTGTCGGGGGGGCCGAATAGGTCTGTATGAATTTTTCATGAGGCATAAGGGTTCCGTCCAGAAATAAGTCCCCTACAGTTGTAGCACCAGACTCCACCCAACCGCGTAATCTAGTAGCAGACAATATTCCCCATAACGTGGGTAAGCCGCACAGGGGTACATTTGGGGCATATGGTGCAGGTGCACGAGCATACTTCATCGCCAGTTTCCAATAGTAGAGTGCAATATGTAAAAGAAATGGAGGGTCTTTCACCCGAAGTGCTCCAGGGCATAATAAGGATTGTAGAGTCCCAGCCCTTAAGCATTCAGGCGCATAGCCTATCTCAAATAGATTATGACCAGCCAACCAGTAGGCTAACCATTGTAGTTTGGCCACCATGGAATAGGCTTTGAAATACTGTGCTCCCATGCCCCCCTCAGTACTTGGTAACTGCATTTTAGCAAGAGCTAATCTGTGACTGCCCTGCCCCCAAAGTTATGATGTCAATAACGTATCTCGTGCTCTACAGATCCAGGCAGAAAGGACCACGGGGAGGTTCGCAAATTGATACAGTAGTCTAGGGAGCATAAACATCTTAGAAACGGCTTCACGGCCTGCAGTAGTTAAAGGCAAGGTATTCCAAAACGCTACTTGGGTTCTGAGGTTATTAAGTGACCGGACAACATTTCCATCTACTGTGTCCGAAGTAGTTCTGTAAATATGGATCCCCAAATATTTAAAGGTAGTGTGTTCCACCCTGAACTGCATTAGACCAAATTGAAGCGTGGGGAGAATGTATGTGTCATAAAACGAAAAAGCCACTGATTTGGAGGCATTAAGGCGCAGTCCAGATATCTCCCCAAACTGCTCAAACAGCAACGCGACAGGTGCCAAATCTACATGCAGATCTGATAAATAAAGCGACATATCATCCGCATATGCTGAGACAGAGTGACGTAGCTGACCCACCGGGATGCTATGTGGTGCCATCCGGCAACAACGCTGTTATGCCAAGGGTTCTAAAGCAAGCACAAACAGCAAGGGCGATAATGGGCAGCCCTGTCGTGTACCCTGAAACACATTATAGGCTGGGGAGATATTAGTACCGGTCTTGGCCCTTGCCGTAGGTCTAGTATAAAGTAGCTCCACCCAATTAATAAAGGCTGAGGGAATACCATATTTAGCCAATGCAGCCAGCATATATGACCAACTTAAAGAGTCAAAGGCTTGACGGATATCTAGGGAGAGGCTACCCGAATGGGGGGAATCGGATCGGGCAGAATGTAAAAGGGCATAGAAGCGACGTATGTTCAAGGAGGTGCTGCGGTTGGGTATAAATCCGCACTGGTCCGTGTGGATCAGAGTGGGGAGTAAGGGGAGCTGTCTCGATGCCAAGAGCTTACTAAGAATTTTGTATTCCGTATTAAGGATCGATAGGGGCCTATATGATGTAAGATCTACTGGGGTCTTATCAGGTTTTAACAGAGAGGTCACTATCGCCTCCCTGGTCGTAGGGGGTAAGGCCCCCTCTGCCAGGGCAGTAGTTTATAGCTGGAGCAGTTTAGGGACCATGGGTGCTGCGAAGGTGGAATAGAACTCAATGGGGAGCCCATCGGAACCTGGGGTCTTGTTGCGAGCAATACCTCGTATAGCTCCCCGGATTTCGGGTGCAGTCAGGAGGGCTGCCAAATCCTCAGCTTGATCCGCAGTGATAGTGGGAAGCACTATTGAGCCCAAGAATGTATCGGTGGCATCTGCCTCGTCATGAGAGGGGGTGGCATAAAGGTCTGCATAGTAATCATGAAATGCCTTATTAATGTCTACCTGAGTGGTGAGCAACTCACGGTGGTTATTACGTATGGCCAGAATAGGTGTAGGGGAAGGCAGGGGTTTAATCAATCTGGCCAGCAGTGTGCCTGACCTGTCTGAATCCGCGTGTGTGCACAGCGTGTATGCATGGAAGTCTATCACTCTCAAGTGTTCTAACAGCTCAGCATATCTAATTCTGGCCTCCTGAAGGTCTGGCTCCTCCCTGTTATGAGACTGAGCAGCTACTTCTAGCACTTGTAACAAATCCTCTTGGTCTGTGAGATCCCGTATGGCTTCACGCCGAATCCCTACCAGAGTCCCCATAGAGACCTCTCGGATTATTACCTTAAACGCCTCCCATTCAATAATCCTAGACGTTGCCATACCCTTGTTGTCAGTAAAATATGTGTTAATGGTAGTGGCTAATTTATCCCGATAAATCGGGTCTTCTAATTGTATCGGTTGTAGGAGCCACGTGGGAATCGGCGTGGGGGCTCGACCCCAATTAAGTACCAACTCCAGGGGATTATGGTCGGAAATAGTTTTACCTAAATATGTGGTACGCACTATCATAGGGAACAGGTCTGAATAACAGAGGAAATGGTCTAGACATGTGCAGGGAGTGCGGATAAGAATAAAATGAGTATTCCCGCATACCAATGTGTTGCATCCTCCATACGTCCAGCAGTCCCCACCCCTTCACCCAATTAGTCAAGTTGACCGCTTGTATAGTGGCGGCCACGTTGATTAAGGGAGGGTGTGATAGGTCAAGGTGAGTATCAAACACAGCATTGAAATCGAGTGGTCAAAGTTTTTTACTTTATCCGCCAGTTTTTTATGGTCATACGTATTTAAGCTCAGTTCTGTAGATATAGTGCCTATTTATTGCGCTACAGCTGAGCGTGATTCACGGATTTCCTGAAGGAACATATCCAGCTTGTCAATGGGAGGAAGAGGTGTAGTGCCATCATCAGTCCGATGTGATTGCAACGAGGAGGTCTCAGAAGGCGGCGAGCCGGCCCGGCCCGAGTCCGCCGTCGTCTTCATTTAATTTCTACCCATTGCCGTCTGCAGTTCGGTCGTGTCACAGGGTAGGCCACAACCAGGGACACTCCGCGAGAACAGCCGATCGACAGCACAGGTCCAGTGATGAATACCGTCGTGACCAGTATCTCCTATTATCTATCCCTACCGGGGACAATAAAGGCACACCCCGATGATTGCAGGCACTATTGGTGGCAAAGTAGTTCGGGGTACACAGTCGGACAATTGAGGGGGGGCCTTCTCAGACCACCATTGAATCAAAAGGGGGGGCAGTGCCTGCCAGCACCGCCTGTGAAGAATTGGTGTCCTGATAGGCCCCGTCTCCCTCCAACACCAGAAGCAAACACAGGCGCAGGAACGATCAGTGCTCTCTCACTGCGCCATATAAGAGACCCCTCTGGATCACCGCAGGCAGTGAAGGAACTGGTAGAAAAAAGGAGGGGGGGTGGGGGGGGGAACAACCACCACCTTCACAGTACTCACTGCAGAGAGTGCCCCAGTGTGCGCATTAGGCTGTAGGCAGAGGCTGCACATGAAGAGGCACTCCAAAGCCCCAAATCCGCAATAGTGATCAAACAACAGGAATTACCAGTAGCACAACGTCCATCCTTACTCAGCAGCAGCCCATCCCCCACTGGTTCATGCCAACATGTAGAGAGGGGGGCCTCCAGAGTCAAGCCACGTACTCACAGCGTCAGGAGGAGCTGAGGAGGATAAGGGCCTGGCCGCCGGTTCTCCCTCTAAGGCAGGTACCGCAGGACACGAGCGCTGGCACCGCAGGCAGCACCAGCCAGCACCGCTGCATCAATTTCAGAAGCCGGAGGCACCAGCCCCCGCACACAGCATCGCTGGGCCCGGCCAGGGGATAGCGCAGCTTCTGAAGCAACAGATGCACTCACCGCGTCTCGCATATGGAGATTACTGCGCCAGAATGGGAGGCCGATCGAGGAGCAATTGAGGCATAGGCAAGGGGGAGGAAGGGAGGAGATCCCCCATTCATCAGCGCTAGAGCTCCGTCAGTCCTGCACCAGCACACCTCCCACGACGACAGGAACCCCTCAGGTAGGCCGTCAGCCGGGGCCTCGCACTGCGGGGCACCCGGCCATGCTCAGTCAGCAGCGCGACCTAGAGCATTAGGAAAGTCCGATGCTCACGGGCCTAGGTCACCTCCGTACCAGCCGGCCGCTTCGGGTCCACTCCGGGATGCTGGGTAACCCACAATTGCACTCCACAGGTTCTGCAAGGGGGGCACTATGGTTGCCAGAAGTTCCGGTAGCTGTACACTGCCTCACAGGAATGCAGGGCCGCCAGGGGCAGTCAGGAAATGCCGGATGAAGATCCTGGGCCCGGAGCTCGTCGCTTATGCGACCTCCATCTTGGACTGCTACCCACGCCCCCCGGGACCGTTGTCTCATTACGGCCAATAATGAATATCATAAGACATACATGCATGGCATCCTATCTAACTCCATATAAGAAACAACGACACAAAGAAAAAAAGTTTATTTTCTAAACTAAGTTTCTTTTCATAATAGCACCGTTGTTACATTCGAACATTTCCATACAAAATGATCATCTTTGTATAGCCAAATACATCCATTAACATTAAAATATCGTTTAAAGCAAGGTACGTCCCACACGACCAATAGGAAACATTCCTGCTATGTCGGCACGCAAACATGCACACATGACGGGAAGCCGTCTTCATCCCATGAGACTTACTTAACCGGGAGACACCAAACCAGAGCATCTCCGGATCTCATGTCAGGGCCTGAATAGGTAACCGACACAGGCGGCTGACCTTGATGAAGTAAGTAGGGCCAGCGGAAGAATGCTAAGTCGTAGTTATTTTACTTTTTGGGCTTAAATTCTTTGATGAATCTTTCTCTTTTGATCCCTAGTGTGTGACTACAGGCACAGCCCCCCGCCGGGATCCATGTCATTTTACTAAACTTAGAATCATGTAAGAAAATCTCTTTCCATATAACCAATTCTTAACCAATTCTCCATTTTGCAGACCACCCATGCGATTTTCTGCCTGAGTTGTATATTTTTTAAATGTTTGTAATGAGTTATGTAGTGATCACGCCTAACGATGTTTGAAGGAAGGAGTGGATCTGCAATTGAGGTTACACCCTCATGATGCATGCAACGTGAAGTAACTTTGCACGCATAAGTACATATTCATTCTGCCAAACATTACCTAATAAGAAATACTTATAACGAATGAAAGAGGTGCATTTGCACGTTTTGACTCCTATGCAAGAGGCACAAGATCACAAATACTGGTGACAAAAAGTTCCTCACGGGTGATATGCAGGAATAGTATTTATTTCTGCTTGTTTGTTATATGGTGAATGTGACACTGAATGGGTGTACCACATCATACACTGCATCCAATTAAGTTTATACTATGGTTACTCTCGATCACTGTGCCATTTTTCTTTTACAGATACAGCATACTGGGTAAAAAAGCGTGAGTGACCGGTTCATCCTCTAATAATTGGTACACCTTAGCATGTGTACTTTCACCACACTGGGGCCGTGTTTCCACAGCCCTCTTACCTCTGGTCCTGAAGAAAGCCTGGTGATCTACTCCATATTGGCTGAAACATGTAGACCAACCCAAGGATGTTTAAGATCAATTAAATCTCAACACATCCACGCTTAGTTTTTTAACCTTGTCCCCAGACCCCATTATTAAAATTTCTCCTAGCCGGGAGGGGGATCCTTGAGACAATTTTAAAATGTACTCTTTCACACTGTCTTGCACAAAAATACTTGTTCCGCTGTAATCAGGCGTTGAAGCACACCTAGGATGCACTTGGCACCCTAGGTGGGAACTCGATGATGAAGCATGCCACCAACTAGGTTGGTGGGTGAGGGTTCGTCTAAATCTAAGTACAAGTGCTTTTAGATGTAGTAGACTTTGTTAGGACTCGTCCCTTTTGTTATAAACTGATTACGCAGGGGAAAAGGATGTGTTCCATTTAGTCCTTGACCTTTTCTTGTTGATATTGTAATATAGTTTATCCCCCTGAATTTGCAAAGGTCATCTGTGAAGAATATATATATTTCCTTTTTTCCTGCCAGTAGTGGATACAAATTAAAAAAGGCATTCCCCAAAACAATTACATATTTATAATTTCACAGCTCAGGGTAGGAGGGCAATTAAGAATGGCATAAGGTTTTTTTAAGTGCCTTTCAGAATAGTTACACACGATTATGTTTGATTAAAATATACCTTCGAAAAAATGTACGAGTGTGAGAAAATATCACTGCAACTTAAAGCGGCTATGAGTCTGTGTAGTTAAGACCAGATGAAATTAACTGTTTTTACGTTGACAATATAATTCCTCTTTCAGAATATTCTGAAGGCCCCATATACATGTACTACTATTACATTAATAGTAAAGTATACTGATAATAATAATAAAAAATGTATTTCACCAGTATGATTAATTGAAATCATTACATGCACCAACAATTCATGCAGTTAGTATAAAATTCAAAAAAAGTTTTAATAAAAATCAAAAGCGATATAAATTGGATGATCAGGTCGGAGTCACTTTGACCGAACTAGCCAACGTTTCTCAACCCTATCGAGGCCTCTACTGCATTGCAGTAAAAGTGGCTAAAACAGAGAAACCTGGGTGAACAGTGCAGCCCTTCCTGATGTAGATAGTCATTAACAGGATAGGGCCCACTGCACAGTTGTCTATGCAAGGCCCCTTAAACTTTTGTCCAAAATGCGAGAAAGATCTGCTTGTGTTTACCACGTGTTTTCTTCCTTATGGCCCAGTGTCAGTTTGGTGCCGGGCGCATTGAGGGCCTCATTTACAAGGCCATTGCGCCGCCGGTGCTTCACTTTTTTTGACGCATCGGCAGCGCAGTGTGCCTGCCCATATTTACAGAGCCTTATAAAGTCATGCAGCGTGACTTTTCATGGCCTTGTAAATGTGGGCAAGGTGTCCCTTCCTGCACGAAAACAATCATCCCCGCAATGCAGGCACCCTTGCAACATGACACAAGGATGCCTGCGCTGGCGCATGGCACCCAATTGTGCGCGGAGCGCAGAGGAAAGCACACGGATGCGTCGTATTGTTGTTAATATGACGCATCCCAGATCCCTGTGCTTTTAAAATGACGCAGTTCGGTTGCAGCAAAATGGCTTGCGGTGCCGTGCTGTCATTTGTTTGTAAAAGAGGCCCTGATTTTCTTTGTCGATATGCTCATAAATTTAATTAATTGAATGTTCAAACCCATGTTCTTGGGTGCAAAGCCTATATGACAGCAAGTCTACATGAGTAAATTTTCAGGCTTTCAAATTGGCTGCATAATAGGGCCTTTTTCTTCCATCAGTAGAGCTGGGCTTAAGCAGACAGTGTGGATAACTGACTCAGTTTTGCTGCAAAGGAGTCTGTAGGTGGTTCCTTTGTGCGTTCTTAGCCACCTGGGGAGTTTTCCAGGGTTGGTAAAGTCCCGAACCTCAGTGCCATGTTGCGAAACATGCAGATTCCATACTTCCTATGCGGAGATGGGCTCTAGGGCCTCCTCTCAATCACGGCGATGGACGGACGAGTTCCTTGCATTGGTTATCTATTCCCACACTAAGTTATCTAGGGTATCCTGACTGACTGACCTCAGCTTAAGGCATAGTTTGAGGTAGGACCCACAGCTGACTAGTGATTGTTTCCCCTGGCCAAATTCTATTCGCACCTGTGCCGCGGAAGCTATTCTTGTGAGCCTGAATACTGCTCTGTAAATTTTTGTATGCAGCTTATCCAGCAATAGAGAGTCTTTACTCAATAATATTTCACTTTCATATGCAATAGTTGGTATCAATTTTGCAGTGAATCCATGCTGGGACCCCATAACTGTTTTCTTGACTTAAAAAATGATGACAAAAGGGCAAGGGCCTTCACCTTTTCTACCTTCTTTTGAAGGCTGTTGGTGTCTCTTGAATCTATTCTCACATCTAGGTATTTGTGGTCTTGTTCATTTGAAATTATGTAATCGCTGAGGCGCCACGTTCCGGACTTGTTAATTTTTTTCCAAAAGTTACTTTTTTTTCTTGCTTAGATTGAGCTTCAGATTGTTGTGCACAGTGTACTCATGTAGTTTATTGACTAGTCTTTGCAGCCCAACCCTTGTTTTCCTAAATAACACTAGATCGTTGGCATAGAGTAAGTTTATTGGCTAGCCGCCTAGGCTAGGAAGGTGTGCATTAATATTATCTGGTTCTTTTGACAAATCTGCGATAAACAAGTTGAATAAGGTGGGTGCTAGCACTCAACCCTCTTTCAGGCCGTGTGTAGTGTAAATCTTTCTGGAGAGTTGGGTCATGTCACCCAACTTAATTTTTAACCCACATGTTTGTGACAATAGTTCAATTGCTCACAGGAGGGTTAGAGGGTGACCCGAAAGTTGCAGCTTTGACCAGAGATTGGCTCTGGGGTCCCTGTCAAAGGCAGCTTTGAAAATAAATCAACAAAGCAAGTATGCAAAAGGGAGCGAGCTCTGATTGACTTTTCCACTATCAGAGCAACAACTGTCAGGTTTAATGTACTTCTGTTTTTTTGCTTGAAGCCTGATTGGTTGCAGGCGATTCCCCCCGCCCCCACATGAAACCCAGCTGTTGAGATAATTTAATAAGAGGCTGGCAAAATATATTGTCTCATTGTGGATTAAATTAATGAGGCGGTAATTACGTAGATTGGCTGTGATTTATTGCCACTTTTGTATATTGGGTGGATGGTTGATCCCAGGACTCGGGGATTGTCTTCATACGCAGAATATGATGGTACAATGATAAAATCATATCAGACAAAAACCCTGTGTTTGTTTTAAATAATGACTCTGGGAGCCCGTTTATGCCCTGGGCTCCATCTCTATGTGAACAATTGATGATTCTTTCCAGCTGGTTCTTGACATAACTTAGTCGCAGTGTGCGTAGAGGTCATTCTTACATTTCCAAACTTGCTGGTTATTGCTGCTCTGGTGACGTTTACCTCAGGAGCACCATTATGATCCTCAATTATCCCTTAGTGAGCTTGTAGAAGCTGGGCCCACATGGTTTCTTGGATTTTAGCGTTGTTGGCCTTTCTGTTTACATTTTCGGCTCAGTTGAATATTTGCCTGAACACTCTTGAGGACTTGCTATTGTTCTCATGTATGACGATAGTCCAGAATTTGCCATTTTTTGTCATCTCACCTTCCAAATTTCCTTTCTAAGTTTCTTCTGAGTCTGCTTAACCCTACTAATTGCATCTATATCTTCCAGGTATTTTCGCAGATCCCTAATCTTCTTGTTTAGAAGCTTCCTTAGCATCTTGATTTCTTTATTGACCTGTCTGGGGTTCTGACTTTCAAAAGGCTAAGGCTTGTAGACTGGCTTGCTTGGATATTGCTGAAAGAGTAATGCCACAAAGTGTTCCCACGTCTTGATGTTCCAATCTTCAGTTCTCATATTTGAGTACAAAAGAGAGACCCTGTATTCAGCTATTTCTGTTTTAGAGGAATCCCTCCATTTTAGTCTTTTTACATCGTCCGAGAATGGTCCAACCTGTAAGATGTTGGCTGATTCATGGCGCGGTACATTTGTCTCTAATTTGATCACCTGGGGACAGTGGTCACTCTCCGATCAACATTGAATGTTATAAAGCAATTTAAGTTTCAGCAATTCCGTGCTTACTAAGGTGTAGTCTAGGTAGGAAGTGGTTATATTTGAGATTTGTGTCCATGAGGGAGGGTTATCGCCTGGAAATCATCCATTGAACACTAAAAAAAACAATGGCACGACATTGCGCTACCAGGCTTTTGCCTAGCTTGTCTTGCCTCAGATCAGTAGCCACTACTTGGGCCGGAAAGTCCAGATCACGGTTGTCCTCTATCGCCTGATTATCTTGGGTTAAACCATGAAAAAGATTTGATTTAAAGTCTCTCATTAAGGTGATACTTACATTCAGGTGCACAACTTTTAGGTTCACTAAGGCATTGATCAGCTTCTCTACTGTCTCTTGATTACCTTCCAGATTTACCGCTATAACCCATGCTTTGCTGATCGGGATTTGCTCGACTGGTATGTTTAACTGGGAGCTGATGTAAACCAACAGCTTCCCTTTTGGGCTCATCTGCCGCTTTTCCTTTATTAGGTTTAAATCTTTTTATTGATTTGAAAGACATAAAGAATAAGAAACAATGCATCAGGCAATGAAGCCCCTTACATGGGCCATAGGCAGTTGGCACGCTACATGATGCAATCAAAACATTCAAAGAAGGAACTACCCAACCTCCCCCACCCCTTGATCCCTCCCTTCCTCCCCCTCCCCCTTTCCCTCCCCCCCTCCCCCACCCCCGATGTTACCAAAGAGATATCTGGGGCCAACAGCCATCAGACTAGTGGCCTTGGGAGTGAGTGGAGTCTTGCGACAGTGCGGAAAGACGCAAGAGGCGCATGTACCTAGGGCAGGTGAGCTCATGAAATTCAGAGCATAAAAGGCCAAGAAAAGGGTGCCACATATCTGGGAATGAGGCCCCATCGCCCTGGAGAGAGAAGGAAATGCACTTCATGCCCAGCACCTACCAAAGCCTGTGCAGCCACCCCTGTATCAAAGGTGCCCTATCAGAACATCATGTTGAGAGTATATTCTGCAAAGCCGCCCCTCGAGCGATACCCATCTGGCTCCCTTTGCGTGATTTTAGGGGAAACGTAAGTCTATCAGAGACGCCCAGGATGATGTATTCTGGAAATCGCAAGATAGTAGTGTCAAAATGGCGGTCTATGTCATCCAAGACTTGTATCCAGTAGGGCTTGAGAATGGGGCATTCCCACAGTATAAGCAACAAGGTGCTGACAGCTCCGCACCTCCTCCAGAAGCTCGGGGAATGACCGGGGTCCCGCTTGTGCAGCCTATGGGGGGTAAGGTACCAATATGTTGCTATCTTAGTGCCAGATTCTATGCTAGAAATGTTGCGTGCTGAATGCCTGGCTCTATAGTGAATGTCGCTCCACTCTTTCTGGGTCAATGTCCGCCCCAACTCTACTTCCCACCTATTCTGCCCTGCATATTTGATCTCCTGGTTCGGGGGCGTAAGATATGGTAGAGTTCTGTGATGAGGCATTTGGGAGACTTTTTGGATAGTAACCATCGCTCGTAGGGGGTGAGCCTTCTCTCAGCTCCTTGACGCACCTGAGGCTGCATCACCCAGTGCCGAATTTGTTGGTAGTGATATCGCTCCGATTCGGGCGTGTCGAAGTCAGCTCTAAAATCTTCAAATTACATGGGTCCCTTCTCAGTAAAAAAATGTCCTATGGATCTGCGGCCTTCCTTCTCCCAATGGGAAAAGGCGGTCTGGTCGAGACCCGGAGTAAATTGCTAGTGATAGGAGTAAGGGGTGATGGAAATGTGGTGAGGCCATTACGGGTAGCCGTGGAGTCCCAAGCACTAAGCATAGCTCGTCCTATCGGAGAGCCGTAGAGACCTGAAGGTCTGGAGGCTTTACAGAGAAAGGGGATCTTCCACAGAGGCTGGCCAGCCCATGCTTGCTCCATAAAGAGCCAATGTTTCTCGGACTCCGGCTAAGCCCATTCTAGCAAAACATGGATCTCAAATGCCTTATAGTAATAGTCCAGGTTGGGCATTCCCAAACCCCCCTCCCTGGGAGATGTTATGTTATGTTATATACATTTATATCGCGCACGGCTACTCAAGAGTGTCCCAGCGCGGAAGCCAAAAAAAAAAACGGTGAGGAGCTGAAAGCAACTGCAAATTTAGGTGAACAGCAAAGTTTTTCATTGTTTCCTAAACAGTATGGGGTCTTGAGTGTTCCGCAACTCGAATGGAAGGGAATTCCACGCCACTGCCGCCCTGAAAGACAGGGAGCTGCCTCCCACTCTTGCAAGACGAAAGCGGGGGATCACTGCCAGACATTGCGAGGCTGAACGCAGATGTCTTCGTGGAGCATAGAAACTAAAATGTTTCCTAAGATAGAGCGGGCCAGATCCATGGAGGGCTGCATGGGCCAAAGTAAGGGCTTTGAATTTGACTCGTTGAGCCACGGGAAGCCAATGCAGATCAAGCAAGTGTTGTTTTACGCTAGAACTGCCAGGGATGCTAAGCAAAGATCTGGCCGCCGCATTTTGTATAACTTGGAGTCTCTTCAACTTGTATCCTGGCAGGCAGAGGTTCAGTGCGTTGGCATAATCAAGGCAAGTAAGAATCAATGCACGGATGACCATCTCCTTGGCTGCCCTGGGTAACAAAGGCAGGAACTTTCTAAGAGATTTCAATGTGCCATAGCACTGACCTGCTAATTTCTTTATTTGCGTGGAGAACCAGAGATTCTCATTGAACCAGATCCCCAAGTTCTTGACTGCCTGACCCGTAGAGCTGGGTAGAGGGTAGTCTGTCGGCCAAAGAGCCTCCCTGAACTGCGGAGGAAATGATCCATATAGAAGAACCTCCGACTTATCCTCATTGCACTTAAGCTGAGCCAATGCCAACCATTTAAAGACCGCAGTGAGACAGTTTTTAGCCTGGACTGGGGATGTATCCGTATCCCTCCAGGTAAAGAGGAGCTGGGTGTCATCCGCATAGGCAATGATCTTTGCTCCCAGCTCTTCCGCAAGATAAATCAAGGGGGTGACATATAAATTAAAAAGAAGAGGGCTCAAAGTAGAGCCCTGTGGCACTCCAGTAGTCACCTTTTGAGGGGCCGAGGAGAACGGAGGTAGTCATACTTGCTGTGATCTATCCTCTAAAAATGACTTAAGCCATTGCCACGCTAGACCAGAGACACCAATATTTGAGAGACGGGCTAATAGCTGAGAGTGTGGCACCGTATCGAAGGCGGCAGAGAGGTCTAATAAAATCAGAGCCGCTCTGCCACCAGCATCTAAGCACTCTCTAATAGCTTCTGAAATTTCCACAAGCGCCGTCTCTGTACTATATGTGGATCTGAATCCAGATTGGGCTGGATGGAGCAAGCCAGATGTTTCGACAAAATTGGCGAGCTGTTTGAAAATCGCTTTCTCGCACACTTTGGCCACCGCCGGAAGAAGGGAGATAGGACGGAAGCTAGCAGGAGTGGAAGGATCCAGAGATGGCTTTTTAAGTAAAGGAAGAAGTTTGGCCTGCTTCCACTCTCGTGGAACAGTGGCGGTCTGGAGGGACATGTTAATAAGGGTGTTAACCTCCAGGTTTACCACCTCTGCAACGGCGGCTAGCAACCGAGCCAAACAAGGATCGGCAGGGGAGCCCGATTTCAATGATTTGAGGATAGTCAGTGTATCTTGAGGCACGACAAAAGAAACTTCGGTCAAAGAAGGAGATGAACTGGAAACCAATTAGCTGGATCCGGAGATATTCAGGAGGGATGGCCTTGCCTAACCTGGAGTAACAGACCTGAAGTTGGCCTTTATCGCCTGAATCTTCTCAATAAAGAAACTCGAAAGTTTCTCACACCAAGTGTCCGAAGTTGGAAGGGTAATATGCTCTGCGCAAGGGGCCACAAAGCTCTGTACAATTGAGAACATTTCTTTAGCATTATTTCTGGACCGGGATATGCGCTCTGCTTAATAACGGCTTTTAGCCGAACTAATGGAGGCGTAGTATGCTTTCTGAGCCTTCCTTAGTGCTATTTTGGCAAGAGGGCAATAAGGCAATCTCCAACATCTTTCCAATTTTTTACAATGCTGTTTTTGCTCTTTTAAGCTCGCTTGAAAACCAAGGATTAGAAGGGGAAACTCATGTCTCTGCTCATCCGTGGTTTCCTGTCTGCCCAGACAAAAGAGGAGAACTCTGCCTGGAGTCGCCCCAGCATCCCCCGAGGTGGCTCCACAGGTTTGTTTGAAAGAGGTAGAGAATTTTGGGGAGTGCATTCATTTTAAGAGCTGCTACCCGACCTAGCCACGAGAGAACAAACGGGCGCCAGCGTTGCAGGTCGCTCCGTATCTGTGTTAGTATACATGTATAGTTTAACAAGACTGTCTCTGCGGTTGAGACTGCCAGTGTTATACCCAGGTAGGGAATGTTTCTTTGATCCCACCGGATGGGACACGCCTGGGCAAGGGTATCTACACTTGGAGGCTGCAAGGAGAAGCCCAAGGCCTGCGACTTAGAGACATTTACTCGAAATCCAGAGGCTTTGGAGAATTCCTCCAGCTCGGCGAGGAAAGCCAGGACAGACGACCCAGGAGATTCAAGCATGGCGATGAGATCATCCACATAGAGGCTGATGGTGTGCCGCTCTCCCCTGAAAAGAACCCCTCGTATTCGCTGATTTTCCCTAATCCTCTGGGCCAGCAGCTTCATATAGAGGGCGAACAGGAGTGGGGAGAGCGGGCAGCCTTGTTGCGTGCCCCTAGCAATCGGGAAGGGTTCGGACATGCAGTCATTGACCCGGACAGTGGCTGAGGGGTGACTATACCCACTAAGCACCCACCCGCGGAATCGGTTTCCTATTCCAAACCTCTCCATCGTGGTCTCTAGGAAGGGCCAATGTACCCTGTTGAACGCCTTTTCAGCGTCGACAGAAAGTACCACTCTCTCCACTGCTTGGTGGTGTGCCTTGTCTATGAGGTGTAACAACCTCCTAGTGTTGTCGCTGCACTGCCTCGTTGCCACAAATCCGGCTTGGTCTGGTTCTATTAGTCCAGGCATCAACGGGCCTAGTCTATTAGCCAATAACCCAGTAAAGATCTTAAGGTCGATATTCAACAGGGAGATAAGCCTGTATGAGGCACAATACCTGCCGTCCTTACCAGGCTTGGGCAAGACAACCACTGATGCCATAAGCATCGTGGAGGGGCATCTCCGACGTGTCTCTGATTGCGTTGAATAGTCGGGTCAAAATTGGGGCTGAGACTGAGCAAAATGTTTTATAAAAAATGACTGTAAACCAGTCCGGGCCAAGTGATTTGAGGAGCTTGAGAAGTGCGATAGCTGAGATTACCTCTTCGATTTGGATCGGACTATCCAATGTGGTGGCCTGATCGGGTGTTAAGAGGGAGTGTGTTATGTCCCTGAAATATGCCGAAGGGTTTTGCTCCGGAATTTGTTGTGCGGAGTATAGATTAGCATAAAAGTCCCTGAAGGCACGAGAGATGTCCTCCTCTAGTGAGAATTCAGAGCCCCCCTTATCTATTATCGTGGAAACCGCCGCAGCCTGATGTTGCCCGCGAAGTTTGTGCACCAATAACCGGCCAAATCTGTCTCCCACCATGTAGAACATGTGTTTGATTAGAAGGGCTGCGTATTCCGCTCGGTCTAGGTCCAAGCTAGCTAGTTGGGCTCGTGCAGATTTTAATTGCCTCCATACCCTTGGAGCGCCCATTCTTTTGTGAATCCCCTCTAGTTCGGAGACCTGCCGGGAAAGCTCCTCCCTATTCTCCCTGCGCATTCTGTTGTCCGCAGATGATGTGGCTATTAGGTCTCCCCTAGCCACCAGTTTAAGTGTTTCCCATAGGGACACTATAGATGTGTCAGGAGTATCATTCACGGTTAAATAGTCTTTTAACGTCTTAGTGAGGTGAGTAATAACTGCGGGGCGGTGAAGTAGTGTGTCCCTAAGCCTCCACAAAAAGGATGGGCATGAGGCAGGGGGAGAGAGCAAAGCCATAGTCAGTGCTGCGTGGTCCGATAGTGACTGCGGTTCTATAACCGAGTACTGTAATAAGGGGAGAAGAGATCGGGACCCTAAAAATTAATCTAGGCGAGCGTAAGTTCCGCGAGAGTGGGAATAAAAAGTGTAATCATTTGAGTGGGGGTGAAGATGATGCCACACATCGAATAACCCCAGGTCTGCGAACCACTGCCTCATGCTATCTGATAGGGCACCAGTCTGTACCTACCTCTGCGCCGAGTGGTCCCTTTGGCTATCGAAAACAATATTCAAATCGCCCCCCAGAAGTATTTGCCTGTCAGAAGAGGATGTCAGGTCGGCCACCCCTTCGTGTAAGAACGCCTCCTGACCCTCATTGGGAGCATAAATGGTAGCTAGTGTGATCGTGTGTGACCCCACAGTGAGAGAAAGCGCCAAGAGTCTTCCACGGATTTCCAGCACCTTCGCCCCCACCACCCCAGGGAAAGAGTGAGAGATGAGAATGGCAACCCCGCCTTTTTGGTTGGGAGAGAAGAGAAGTACTGTTGGGGAAAGGCCCTGGAGCGAAGCCTATGTGTGTCGCTGCGCAGTAGGTGGGTCCTTGTAGCAGGCAGATATGGGCTTTGGAGTTCTCCAAATAAGACAGGATGTCTTTGCGCTTGGTAGGGTTGTTAAGCCCTTTCACGTTAAGGGTCAAAATTTTAATACTCATCTGAGCATATGGTGAGGGCGCGTAGCGATATGGTTGCTGTGGAGCATATCGTGCATACCCCGTTTGGGTCGGTATAGGGCAGTATCTCTGGGGCTCTAACTAAGCAAGAGTCACCAACATGCAAGCAGGCCAAGAAATGTACGTGGGGTAGGGGAGGGAACCCATTACAAACAAGAAAAACACCCCAACAAAGTGAAAACATTGAGGACAATAAGTTGCGAACAGAGTAAGTCCAGGGCGTGCTGCTCCTAGGAGAAAAAGAATAGGGTAAACATGATCAGCAGCTCTCTGCTCCCACCAAGCAGCTCACATCATAGAATGGGCTATATCCAGCGGTCAATCAAAGTGATAACTTCACATTACAGAGCCTCTGCCCAGGTGAGTCTGTTCACTCCGAGTGCACCCCGATATGGATGCCAGGACCGCCTGGCGTTCTCTAGCCATGGTGTCCGGGTCTGGGCATGCTGACGGGCTGGGAGGTTTGATAATGGTCCACCCATGGCCACTACTGCAGCTGCGTGGCCGGTTGTCCTGAGCCGAAGTCCCTTCTGTAGGATCCACGATGCCCAAAAGGTTGCACGCCACAGACAGGGATCGAATTTGTCTCAGTTCTCGCTTGTATTGAAAGATCAGTCTGAAGGGGTGCCCCCAGGAATATTTAATACCAGCGTCTCTAAGAAAGGTTGTAATCGTGCGCAAGGCTTTGTGTTTGAGTACGGTGGAGGCCGCCAGGTCCTGATACAGCGTAGGTTTTGAACCTTCATAGGTGAAGTCCGAACAACGCCTGGCCTCCCTGAGGATCCGGTCCTTTAGTTGAAAGTTGTGTATGCATGTCAGGATGTCAGCTGGTGGGGCCGGCGCCTTTCTTCTAGGGCCCACTCTGTGAGTGCGATCCAACATGATGAGGAACTCAGGGGGCTCCCCCAGAATGGAGCGAAAGAGGCCCGCCACCAGGGCCTCGATGTCACCGTCCCCTTCACCCTGAGCCATGCCGCAGATGCGGATATTGTTCCAGCGGGACCGGTTCTCTAAGTCCTCTGTGTGGGCCTGGAGGTCCATGTTCTGTTCTTGTAGTTTAAGGACTTCTTGCTGGAGGTGCTCGAGTTCTTTGTCCCGGCCAGCTTCATGATCCTCCAACGTGTTAATTCGTTCCCCCAGAGAGTCCACATCGCGCCTAACCTCTCTCATGTCCGCTGAGAGCTCGCGCTTCATGGAGGACAGGTCTTTGCGAAGAGAGGAAAATAGCGATTCTATGAAGGATCGACTGATCGGATCCTCCAGTATCCCACCACCTTCAGCCTCGTCCACGCGCTGTGCCGGTGGCGTGCCTTCCGTTTGCTGAGCCACCGACTTGAGGAGCAGGTCCTTGACCAACCTGTCTTTTTTGCCTTTTGAGGCCGCCGTCACGCCGACTCTGGAGGGCCTCACCGTATGGTGCTGGTCCGGAGCAGGAGGCCTATCTAGTATGGCGATGTAGGTGGACTCAGGTGTTTTGAGATGCCTGTGGGCTAGGCTCTCCCAACCCTCTCCTCTATGGATGCCGAAGAAGGTAAGTTCGCTGCGCCACCAGAGGTTCTGCTTCATGGCCCCCTGCGTCAGGTCCGGTGGGGAGGGATGCAAGGGCATCCGGCTAGTAGTTGACCCGGGGGCTGCTTATAGCGTGTAAAAGCTGCAGCTAGTACGTGTTTGCTTGCGCCCCGCAGGGAAGGCCACTCAGACCAATCAATGTCCTTGGGGCGCTGGCCTCTGTCCCCAAAAATAAAATGCTGGTGCGGAAGAGGCCCTACCAGGCCAACCAACCCGAGGCCCCCAGCGGAGCGCACAGGCCACGCTCACCTCCGAGGCCTAAGATGCGTAACTGTGCTGGTGCTGCTGGGGGTGCTGACCGGTGCAAGGATATGTAGCGGTGGCGGCCCGCTTGTGCCAATCCAAGGGGGAGTCACATGCAGGCCCTTATTGTCCAGTGGGGAGAGTCAAAGTTTAGCGGGCCCCTGTCTGCCAGATGCTGCCGGCCACCCCCGCAGGCCGAAGCTGCCACCGAAAGGGCCTGGCCAGGCCGACCAAACTGCCAGTCCCAGGAAACGCGCGCAGCCCAAGCTCACCTCCTCTCCCTCCGGTGAGTGCTCAGATCAGCACCACCTGGAACGTTGCTGAGGGGGCGGGCGTAATGTGTTGATGGTGGCCCTCCTTCAATTCTTCGGGGCCCACTGGAAAGTCATCTGCAGCCCCGCATGAGGTCTGCCCAGAGCAGTCGACCCCGCAGGCTCCCCCTCTTGCAGTGCGCATGCGGCCGCTGTCCCAGCAGCAGCCGGCCCAGGGCAGGCCCGACTAGGCCAGCCGAGCCGGGGCCTCGCACAGGATGCTCCCCTCGGTCTTCTCCAGCCGCCTCCGGCGTATGCCCCTCGATAGCCGCCAGGTGCTCTGCGCAGTGGCAGATGGTTTATAGCTCCGGCGGCCCCCTAATGCTGCGCCAGGGGGGCCGCCCTGCGCTCGTGCAGAGGGTTAGAGATGCCGGCTCACCGCCGCGGCCTCTCCCGGAGCCCCAGCGCACTCTCAGCCGCTTCGTCACGGGCTCTCCGCGACCTTGCTCCCCATGGACCGGAGCGCCGCTTCGTCTTCTGGAGTGCTGCAACTCTCCCCACGCTCCCGGGCAGAAACTGGCTTGCCTACGACCGCTGGAAGTGCGGTAGAAGGCCCGGTGGGAGCGGAGAGCTGAACAGCCACGTCCTATCGAGACGCCATCTTGGCCATTCCCCCCACTTTTCCTTTATTGCAGACTTGAAAAAGTCAGTATACCCTATCAGTGGGGTTGGTGCTAAGGCCCAAGACTCCTGAAGTGCAATTATTTCGAATTTCTGCCAGAATGCGATAGCAGCACTATCAATGAACTTTTGACCCAGGCTCCCAAATTTCCAGGAACAGAAATTCCACTTGCATGTTTCTGGTACTGCTGGCAAAGTGGTGAGGGGTATTCAGTCTTGTGGGAAGCCTACTAGTATTGCTGGCAGCCAGCACCAGTCTTTTTTTTTTTACAATTGTCTGATGTTTCGGAATTTATTGAAAGTGGTGTGCACTTCTGAAAATGGAAATGATGGCAATTACCTTGGTCTGAGGTAGTTGGAGCTCAGCTATTACCACTGGGCATGCGTTCTCCTTATACGTTGTGATTTTAATGCTTCAGCTTCGATAGAAGGCTTTCTTTAGAAATACATGCTCTGCTGTTATTCATGTGAAGAAGGTTACCGGAGTCAAGACTTTTCTTTGAGTTCCAGGTGGTAGTAAACATTTGATGGAAACGATACGCTTAGTGATGAAGTGTGCCAGGTCTTTATCAGTGTTTAACAACTTCAAGATGTTACCACAATTTAATGTTGTGTGATTTCCTGGGGTGAGTATTCTGGGATCCATAGCAATTTGTTGCCCCCAATGTTCAGTGAGCAAGTCAACTTGTTCAAGGTACCTGGCAGAGTCCTTAGTACCATTGCTCCATAATTTTTGTCTAATCCCTTATCTGCGAGGATTGGCCCTATGGTGCCTGAGCTTTGTTGATAATGGGCTGCTGTTTCTCAATTTGTGGAGGAATTTGCTGATCTTGAAATGTTTGGACGCAGGCTTGGATAGTAGAATATTTGAATTTCCTGGAGTAATCTTCTCTTTACTTAGATCATGGGCCAGACAGTATTTTATCAATGCTGGTATTGGAAACTAAATCCTGGTCTGGTCTTATTGTGACCTGCGTTTGGCCTTGTGTTTTCATAATAAGCACTAGGTCTGTTTGAGCAAAACTATCTCTCTTCTCTTTTGTAGCTGCTTGTGGTGTAATTGTTGACTGAGGTGGCGATACGCACACCAGAACTACTGGTTCGGCCTCAGAGCAGGGATGTGAAGTGCCATAGTTGTGGTTGGCTTGAACGTCTTCCCTTGGTGTTGTCTGAGCAACTGATTGTTGTTTTTTTTGTTTTTTAAACAAATCAGGTATAATTGTTGCCTGTGAGTCAGGTTAGCATACTTAAGTCTCTGTTTCTGCCTTTGTGCATCTTTTTAATCTCCCGTTAGATTTTATGATATTGTTTTTTTAAATATATAGCAATGCTGACAAAACTTGACAGGCTATTAACTATCATCCTAATTGGTAAACGAGTGGAAAGAATAATAATGTAGCGGCTATTTTATAAGTTATTGGTGAGTGTGTGTGCCTGTGTGTGTCTGTATGTATGTGTGTGTATTTGAGAATGACTCCACAGTCAGATGAATGAGTGGCTAGATGCTTGGATAGTTCATGGACGAAAGAGTGCATGGATGGACGAACGTGTTAGTGATTGGATGAATGGTTAAATCAGTGAGTGCATGGACGCATGGATAAATGGGTGACTAAATGAATAAATGAGTATGTAAATGAGTGGAATAATCTTCCAAGCTGAGGTTACAGACAGCAGCATTGTATAATATTCTATCACCTATCACTATTCTCCATGTCTTCTGACAAGACACATTGGTATGCACATTCAATCACAAACTTATCATCTTCATAACTCATAACAAACTTTTGTGAAACTTTGTGTAACTGTTAGACCTGTCAGTCTTAGGGTGGTCTTGCCCCCAAACATTTTGCCTTCCTCCTTCATATTTTCAGATCTCATTTTGCTGGCATTAGGACTCTGCACACTTTATCACTCCTTACCAGTGCTTATCCCCAATTGGCATATTTAGTTTACTTATAAGTCCCTAGTAAAGTCCCTAGTTAAGTGACCGGCAGCACTGATTGTGCCAGCCACTTAAGTAGCCCTTTAAACAGGACTCAGGCCTGCAATTGGCGAGCCTGTATGTGCAGTTTTAAACAGTCATTTCGACCTGGCAAAATAGACCTCTGGCCATGCCCATCTCTACCTTTTTAATACATATACATCACCCCTAGGCTAGGCCCTGGACAGCCTTGAGGGCAGGATGCAATGTATTTAAAAAGCAGGACGTGTACTTTTAAGTTTTACATGCCCTGCTAGTGAAGACTCTTAAATTCACTTTTCACTACTGCAAGGCCTTTCTCGCCTAGGATAAAATTAGAGTTGCCTTTTTACATTTTATAAGTGTAATTTCCAAATCGATAGGGAAAACCAATTCATGTTTGAAGTCTCTAACTTATGGTGAACTTAGATTTTAAATTGCAATTTTGAAAATGCCAGAAAACGCCATTTTTAGAAAGTTGCAACACAAAAAGATGATGGACAGAATACTGAACATTGTCAGACACTCGCCCCCTGTCCAGATCTGGGCAAAACCCGTCATTTTTTTGTTCACCATGCCACCCCAGTTTGGACCCAGGCAAATGCAAATCAGTCTTCACCCTGCTGCCCATGGGAAGAGTCAGTCCGAACTGCCAGGCCAGGTCCTCCCTGGACTGGAAAGCAAGCATCCTAGGACCGGTTTCGGGGTATCACCCCACATCAGCCAGGCTAGCATGAATCCAGTGGCATAGCAAGCAGGGGACCCATGTCTGGGTACACTCCTACCACTTAGAGCGACTATTGCAACACAAAAAGATGATGGACAGAATACTGAACATTGTCCAACACTCACCCCCAGTCACAGATCTGGGCCAAATCCTCGTCTGTCTCTTCTCACATGACTGGGTGTAGCTGACAGTTGAGCTTTGTGTACTCCTCCTAGACAGCCACACACAATAAGGAGCTTAGGTGTGCCTGGATGGGCCATCACTGGCAGGATGGTAGGGTTTAGCTGGGCACAGCCCCACTTACAGCGCATCCCTCTGCTGTACGGCACAAGCCTGAGCTGAACCGGCACATCTCCGCTACTGCGTGGATTGTACCCGTCGTAAAGACTTGCATCACTGGCACAGCCCACAGCGCCTTAGGAACCGCTGCTGCACGATGCATTCTTGGGCACAGGACCTCGCGTCTCTCATTAAAGGCAGCCTCGCCGACGATGCCGGACTCCGCATCGCAGCTTCACAGCTCATCAGAACTGACTCATCACCCTGGCTGCTCGACGCATCCCCAACGCTGGACTTCGCATCACAAGCCCTCGTCGATGGGATCATCAACATCGATGGAAAAGGACCTCGCACAGTATTCTTGCTGCATCTTGGAACCAACTCTTCGCTTTGGCTCCATGAAGCATCTTCGAGTCAGAGCCACGCAACGCTCCACCACTCAGGATTTAAGGTACTCTGTTCAGCGGAGCTAACTGAGTACCTGTGGCCGACCCGCCCTTCATCATGGTCGGCCTGATCATGTGACTTTGTCCCGTTCCGGTATGACCAGATACCCACAGTTGGCTCTTTATGCCTTTTGGCGCTATTTTCTCTAAGAGTTTTATAATTGACTATCTCCAGTACTCCTTATTGGATTGTTGTCATTTTGGTCTTGTTTTATTTATTAAAAATCACCCTCTTTTTCTAAGACTGTTGTGAGCTCCTTTTCTGGTGTATTTTTACTATTTTACTGTTTGAAGTGCTGCACACATACTTTACACATTGCCTCTAAGTTAAGCCTGACTGCTCTGTGCCAAGCTACCAGGGAATTTAGCACAAATAATTTGGGGTTTGGTTGTGCCTTGCCCTGACAAGGATTGTGGTTGCTGCCTGACCAATGCTCACACCCCAGTCAACCAACAACCCGATTTCTTACAGTAACTGGCCTCGGTTAACGCAGGGATTTAAAGTGATTAACCAAACCTTTTTATAAGGCACAGTAAAAGTTGAACAGTGCACGTACTCTGTGTTTTAGAAAGGGAAACATCTGAGTTCCAAAAGCACAGAGCTGTAACTGTAGGCTCAATAAAAGGACAAACATTTTGATTATGGAAACAAAGAGACATTAACTCCTACAGAATATGCAAAACAGTAATATAAAATATGACATGACCATTATGTTGGATTTTAAAGTGCTATTAAAATTAGTCCTTTAATCATTTTTCTAGCTGCGCCCATACTTAAATTAAGCATAAACTTTGTTGTGATGTATCCTAGTCTCTTCTTATGGGCCAGTCAGCCTTGCCACAATGAAAAATGACTTTGGAGGTTTTCCACTTGAAGGGCATGCAAAGGTTTACTTTTATATGACCTACCTTTTAAATATAATGCACCCTGTCAAGGGCATTTTGGGTATACCTTAGGGATGACTTATAAGCATTAAAAAAGATAGTTCAAGCCTGTCAAAAGGCTTTCTTTGCTAGGTCGAAATGGGAGTTTAAACCTGCCCACTCAGGCTGCATTGACAGGCCTGAAGACATGTTTTACAGTGCTACTTTAGCGAGTGGCAAAATGAGTGCTGCGGCCCCCTAGGAACATTTAATTTACTGACCTGAGTGCATGTAGTACCATATACCAGGTACCTCTAAGTATATCAAATGTGTCAATTAGGTATGTGCCAGTTAGACTATGTTTAAGAGAGACAGCACAAGTGCTTTACCACTGGTTAGCAGGAGTAAAGTGTGCAGAGTCCTATGGCAAACAAAATGGGTTCAGAAAATGTAGGCAGAACGCTAAGGAATGCAACTCAAAAGGTGGTAATTTCCAACATTTGTTACACCATAATTAATGCTGCCTACTGAGAAGTTGGATTGTGCTTGAGGAAGTATTTGAGCTTGGCTGAAAAATGCAGGTCTGTTTCCTTTCAATACAAAAAGTGTAGGTGCATAGAGTCTGCAACATCTTGCCCATTTAAAGCAGTGGATGGGAGAATGTGCAACCTGGAAGGGACTTTGGGGCAGTCTGCCTGATGCATAGACCAAATAGAGCTTAGAACCTCTTTCTAGAAAAATAAAAATGAACAATGCAACCATTAATAATATGGGAACGCTCTCACATGACATACTATAATAGACAGTTGCACATGGTCTCAACTGAGGCTGTTGATCATGCACATGTACAGCCGCCTATTATAGTATGTCATGTGAGAGCTTTCCCATATTATTAATGGTTGCATTGTTCATTATTATTTTTTCCAGAAAGACAGTGGACCCACAATAGATATGGGCTTGTCTCCGTCCTTACCATGCTGATCTTTTGTGGCCAATATATCTTTAATTATTATTACTTTCTTTTGAGCAGAGTGACTAATAATCTAGGTCCTGATGAAGTCCTTCTGGAGTCAACCATGGGCAGAAAGATGTTGACCATCTACAGGGGTATATTTGATTAAAACCTCAAGTCCTCTCATTTTACAGCTGTCCCAGAAGACCATCGAAAAAAGATGATTCTGCCCTCTGGAGATAGTTTTATTCGCAATTTCCATTGCACTTTGCCCCTCTTTGACCCTCTAACATCCCAAACTACCTCAGTTCCTCCCCATTGGGGAGTTGTAGGCCACACAAAGGACCTTGCGGTTCGGGTGTGAGGAGGGAACCCAATGATGAAGCATGTCATCCTCGGGTGAGTGAGGGGTCTCCTCCTTTAAGAAGTTCTCTGCTGACAGCCATACAACACACTACATACACATACACACATGTATGATTAGATGTGTGTACTGGGCTTTCTCTTCTTGTTGACCACACATACTTTTTTGTGAGTTTAATGTTAGATAGGGAGTAGTACGTATCCAGTTGAGCCTCTCCCACTAGATCCTTTGTGTGAATGTAGTACTTCAGTTTTGTCAGAGTGGAGCTGCAGGGAGTTGGTTTGCATCCAGTCTGCTACCATGGTCATGCGGTTGGTAAAGTTGGTTCTGGCTGTGGTTTTTTTTGTCTGTCAGGGAGAGGATGAGTTGGGTGTCATCTGCGTAGGAGATAACAGTGATGTCTTGTGATTGAATGATGTTGGCAAGCGGGGTCATGTATATGTTGAAAAGGGTGGAGCTGAGGGATGGTCCCTGTGGGACTCCACATATCAATTTCTTGATCTCTGATGTGAAGGTTGGCAGCCTTACCCTTTGGGTTCTTCCCGTGAGTAAGGAACAGATTTATTTGAGAGCAGATCCTTGCATGCCAGTCTCATGGAGTCTTCTGATAAGAGTGCTATGGGAGGCTGCGTCGAAGGCCACAGAGAGGTCGAGCAGGATGAGGGCTGCTGTTTCTCCCCAGTCCAGGATGATTTGAATGTCATCTGCGGCCGCAATGAGTGTTGTTTCAGGTCTTTGGTTCTTTCTGAATCCTGATTTAGTGTTGTCTAGAAAATGGTAAAGTTCAAGGTGGGTTGCGAGTTGCTTGTTGATGGCCTTCTCAAACACTTTGGCTGCATAGAGAAGCAGGGAGATGAGTCGGAAGTTACTCAGTTGATTCAGGTTGGCTGTGGGCTTCTTGAGGAGGGCGTTGATTTCTGCAAGTTTTCATTCATCCAGTAAAGTGGTGGACATGATGGAGGATATGGTGCTGAAAAGGGGCAGGGTGGTGCTAATTGGTGATGTTCGCATGTTGTAGATGTGGTAGGGCCATGGGTATGTTGGTGCCCCTGAGTGGATGGCCCGCAAGACTGTGTCGTTTCCAGTGAGGGTTGCCCATTCAGTCATGTGGCTGTCATGATTGATGGTGGGTAGGTTAGCAACACTCTGGGGTTGGATTGGTGTGCAAAACTGCTGTAGATATTTGCGATTTTGCTGTGGAAGAAGTTGAATAGGTTGTCGCAGAGTTGTTTGGAGGCAGCGATGTTGGTGACAGTGATTGAGGGCTAGGTGAAATCCTTAATGATCGAGAAGATCTCCTGTTGGAGCTGTTGGAGCTTCCTTTGATATGGTCCTCCAGAGCTTTTTTCTTGGTGTCTCTTATTTGCTGGTGATAGCGTCTGAGTGGAGCCTTTTAGGTAGTTCTGTTGGTGGTGTCATGGCTGGCTCTCCATTTCCTTTCTAGCTGTTTACAGTGTTGTTTGGTGTCTCAGAGGTCTTGTGTGTACCAGCTGGCCTGCTTGTATGACCAAATCTGCGTTTTGGGTTAGAGGGAGTCCGGGCAGTTCTTGATCCAGTTGTTGAAGTTGATGATGTCCTTGTCGAGGTTGTCTGTGGGGCTAAGTTGATCTGTGTTGAGGGTGCTGAGGCAGTCTTCTTCTGTGATTTTGCCCCAGCTGTGACTTGGAAAGCTGAACCTGGTAGGGGTGTTGACTTGAGGTGTGTTGATTTCGAAGTGGATGATGGAGTTGTCGGTCCATATGGGTGGTGTGGTGGAGTTGTATTTGATGCTGTCTCTTGTGATTAAGATGGGGTCCAGTGTGTGTCCTGCAGTGTGTGTTGGCTCTGGCATGAGCTGGGTGAGTCCGATGTTGCTCAAGCTTTCAAGGAGTGCAGTGGAGCAGGGGTCATTTTGGTCTTCCAGGTGCACCTGCGCTGCATGTAGCCTGAAGATCTTATGTTCAAAATCTAATAAGATAGCACAGTTAATTAGCGTGTTTTTTGCAGAAGAGGTTGTGTAATATGTTGTGTAAACCACAGGACACTAGTTCCTATTCACATGATTTGATTGATTTGATTTGATTTGATTGTAGGATTTATATAGCGCATGAATGCCCAAGGGCATCTAGGCGCTCAGCAGAGGGGAGAGCCAGAGTTCATGTAGACAGAAAAAAAGAATTGTGTTAGTTTGTAAATAGCCAGGTCTTTAATAGCTTTCTGAATCCAAGCAAAGTTGGACAGCTTTTGATATTTATGGGAAGTGAGTTCCATAGTTTTACTGTGCCCAGGACAAAGCTTCTTCCTCCCCAACGCGCTTTTTTGAATTTGGGTGTTAGAAGGAGTTTGCTCTGTGTTGAGCGTAGGTGTCTAGGTGGATGGTACCAGGTGAGATGTTGTTTCAAGAACGCTGGTCCATTTCCGTGTACAGCTTTGTATGCTAGGCATAGGGATTTGAAGTCTATTCTTTTCTTCATAGGAAGCCAGTGAAGTTTTTTCAAGCCTTCTGAAATGGATTGGAATTTGGGAATGTCTAGCAGCATTCTGGCGGCCGCGTTCTGCGCTCGCTGAAGCTTCATCATGTGCTGTTTTTGAAGGCCTAAGTATAATGCATTTCCGTAGTCCAGTCTGGCCATGACTAGGACTGTCACTAGTGTTTTTACTGCTTCTGGGGGAATGAAGGTACGTACTTTGCGAATTGATTTTAAAGTTAGAAACACCAGGGAGATGACTTTGTTGACCTGATCTTGGAAGGTAAGCCTGTCATCAAAAATGATGCCAAGGTTCCTCACTATATGTACTGGAGTAGGTAGAGCTCCCATGCTGGGGGGCCACCAGTTCTGTGACCAAAGAGAGGTATCTGTTCCCAGTAGGAGGACCTCTGTTTTGGTTCCATTGAGCTTTAGACAATTTGTCCCCATCCATTGGTTAATGTGGGACATGCATTGCCTGAAACGATCAGCTGTTTCATCGGGGCTACTTGAAATGGACACCACAATCTGGGTGTCATCCGCATAGGATATTAGTGTGAAACCAAATTGCCTGATGATATTAGCTAATGGGGTCACATAAAGGTTGAACAGGTTGGGGCTCAGAGAGGAGCCCTGTGGCACCCCACATGGCAGCGAAAACTGCTCTGAACAGGAGTTGCCGATCTGAACATATTGGTATCTGTTGTTGAGATAGGATTTAATCAGCTTTTGAGCAGTGTTCTTGACTCCTACCTCCTGGAGCCTTCTGATTAGAATGTTGTGGTTCACGGTGTCAATGGTTAGGTCGCTGAGTTATGCACCTCAATGCAAGCAGGGCTAACTCAAACGTTCTTCGGAAGTATATAAACTGAGTGCAGTTGAACTGGTGGTAATGATTACCTATTACAAAGTGCAAAAATAATTTTGTTTGCACTGCATGCTATGTAAATCATCATTATTAGTATACTTATAAGCAAAGCCCTGGATTTACTTAGTAAGCTGCAGTATATTACTTATAATTTGCACTGATTTTTCATGTGAGACAGTGTGCAAAATTGTTTGGAAAACCAGTCCTTTAATATAGATGTAACTTTTAGTTGGCTTGCGGGTAGAATGCACGTATATTTTTATAAAATATCTTTGTTTAGTTTTTACATCTATAAACAAACATGTATAGCAATAATACCTAAGGTGAAGTAAAGCAGAATATAAACAAAATGTTGCCAATCATCACATCCTTAACCTTGCTGGTATAAAGGTGTCATAAATTGTCAGCTTTATTGTGCTACACACTACAATTTTTAGCTGAAGACTTCATTGTATATTTGTTTTAGCTGATGGTCTCCTGAGTCCGAAGGCAAGGTGTTCAATTGTGCTGAGCTCTTATACAGTGGCGGCTGGTGACATTGGAAAGTAGTGAGGCGTAAAAGTTCAGAGTGTCCTGTGGGGAGCGAGCGTAGCGAGCGAACTCGACCATCATAAGGGGAATTTCGGAGGGGTCCTCCCTCAGAATATTTTGAAAAAACTGTGGGCAAATGGCGCATTTTCAAGCAAATTTATTTGAGAAAGCAAGAAGGTTAATAAAGCAATTGTGAACATGTAGATATGACATCAATAAAGAGATTTCATAAGATAATGACGTAGGTAGCTTTAGTTACATCATCTCTAGAGGGCAGTGTGCAGTCAAAGCTGTCAAGAGTTTTAATGGGATCTGGTTACATCAACACCTAAACATATAAAAATTACATACAACATGTCACATAAACTGCCTTTACTCGCAAAATATTCCCCATAATGAGCCCTTTTAATATCACATAATTTAGTCAACCATGCCACAGATTTCCTCCCGTAAAGCCACTTATTGCCAGTACCTTAGTTACAAAGATGGCGAGTAGTTCTTGGGTCACAGAAAGTTGACTTTGACATAACTTTCTACAGATGTAGGAAATACAAGATGAGAATACGTAAGTGGGAGATCCTCTAAGAGTAAAGTGGAGGAAGGGGTCAGTGAGTGAGTTAGTGTCTGTTTTTTTTTAATCCGTTTGCATGCAGCTCTTTGATTACAATTCATAGCTCACTATGCTAGATTGTGATTGGAACTTATGAACTGCACAGTAACAAAAGGATCTCTGTGACAAAAGCAGTACCCACTGAGCATTGCAAATAAAATACTGCTCTGTGATCTGCCTAGTACATAGTCTTTGCAGCAGGCATAGTAACCCTCTGCGCTACCTTAGATGACTCCACACTGCCACCAGACAAAACTCCAATCTCTCTCCAGCAGGTATGTTAATTACCAGAGTTATCTTGGCACTTTTGTTGTTGCCTGAAAACTGTTGGATACAAGGAACTCTGCAGTGCTTTTAAAACGGCTGCACTGCTACAAAACGGGGCCCCCAACCCTTCTAGCCCCCCTGGAAACTCCTGATGCACAGTACAGCCAGCCCGCCCTTGATGCAGGGACTAATGCATTATGATTCAAGTACAATTTTAAAAATATGCTCAATCTTTTACGCTGGCCTAGCTCAATTCATGCAAAACGGTATGACCAGTAACTGACAATGACAGATTTATTGATGATTTTAAACAGAAGTGCCCTCTGCCAGTGCGCACCTCCATTCTGCGCTGCCCTGTCTCATTACTTTCAATTAATGGCCTGACTCGGCGCACGCTCGTTTTGGGTTACAAATAACACTATTTTTAAATCATATTTATTTCAAGTTGAAGCAGCTATAATTAAAAAATAATGTTGCATTTGAATCGGTTTTTGGTAACCAACGCCAGACGTGGAGAGGAAATACACCAGAGCACGAGTGAGTGACCGACATTATCTATCGAAACATTGTCATAATACCGAGGGGAGGGACTCACTGTTACTTGGCCTCTTTAATGTGGGCTTTATTTGCAGATGTCAGGAGCCCTTTGGTGCCTGAGGGGGTGTGAGCCGCAGGGGTCAGTGGGATTACCCTCCTCATGTGCCTGACAACACTTCCCGGTGGACCCTCCATGAGGAGGGCCTGCTGCCGCCCTGCCCGTGGGAGAGCCTCTCCATATTAGTCAGCAAAGCCTGCCGTGTCAAAGGTGGGATTGGCACTTTCAGAGGCTGTGGGAATGGCCCAGGAGCGGTGTGAGAGCGGGTACAACAGAATCGGATATCCCCTCCAGTGTAAAAGGGAGCCGAGCTGGAGCAGAGGGTCTAGTCTCTCTCTTTTTACAGATACACACACACGCACGCAGAGGAAACGCGCACAAACTTCACCAATCATACACATATGGGTGCACCATCATTGGCATAAGGAACCGCGCTCATGCACAAACACATTTCTACATCCAAAACAATCCAAGAGAAGAACGTCATTACTTCACAGGGTTTCCGGAGTTAAACCCACTTACCTGAACACGACGATCGAACCGTTGAAGCAGCTCTTCTGTTCTTCTTCCGTTCATGCCACAGGAAGGAAAGACAGCCTCCTCCCACCCCCTACATGATGCCGCCGGCCACGACTTAACATGGGAGCCAATCACAACGCTGCAATGCAGCGTTGTAATTGGTAAGGCGCAGGGGAGAGCGCCCCAGCCGCGCCAATTTCTCCGATATAGAGAACAAGGAAGAGTGGGCGTTCGTGCTCGAGGGCAGGGGGGGAGTGGCTTAACCACTGTTGTGGGTACTGACTGTTTGGTCGGCTCCAGGGGCCGACCAAACAGTTAGTACTCACAACAGTGGGTAAGCCACTCCCCCCCTGCCCACGACCAGGACCGCCCACCCTCCCGCCTCCAACCAGGCACTTCTGCTTTCTCGCAGTGCGAGAAGCAGAAACATAAAATGGTAGTTTTTACCATATCATGTTTCTGCTTCTCGCACTTCGAGAAAGCAGTGGGGCGACGCCCAAACGCCCCTATGGAGGAGCCGCCACTGCTCTTATACCATAACTAAAAGGCTTATGTTGCTACTTTCACATTGTTGTTGTCTTTCTGGTACCCATATCACTTGTGTTAAATTTGTGGTGATAAGTAATTGCACATGAAATGAGTTACCCGGGGATTAGTGGAGCTTGAATAATGATGCCCAAAGTGTGTGTTTAAAATCCAAATCAGAAATACAATGTGCAATCAAGGTACAATAGGCAATGTGTACTTTGAGGAAATGCCACTGCTGTTTACTTCTTAGAGCAACTTCAAAAAGGAGAACCTGGGGTATTATTATGAATGTCCTGATAATGTGGCCAGTAATTTGACCTCCTCCCTGGTGTTACAGATACCAAGGGTTGTGGTAATTCTGAGGAGGGAAAATAACTTGTTACCAGTGACCCAGTGAGAAATCATGAATAGCTAGGAAGATTGGCAATTCTGCACCCAAGTCACCTGGTAGTTTATTTCCCCTCAGTTTTTCTCCTGGAGGTTTTGCCTGGTTGAAGCAAAGAACACAGGGGGGCTTATTTATAAGAGTTTTGCGCTGATGGAGCAGCACTTTTTCTGAAGCTCCGGTGGCAGAAATCTCTCAACCATATTTATGAGGTCACGCAAAGCCACTTTGCATGTTGCTACGTTGGGTTATTCTGTGCCAGGGAAGCATTCCATGGGCATTGCGGTTGTTTTTACCATGCAACATCCATGAATTTTGACGCTGCTCCAGATACTTAATCACGTAAACCTGGGGGAGTATCAAAACCTTACACCTACCCAGAACAGGCATAACGAGGAGAGTTTTTTTTTTCTCCTCATTTTTTCCTCAGCACACATAGAAAGTGGAAAATGCCTCTCAGGATTGTTTTTGTGCAGTAAGATGCCCCTTCCTGCACACAAAAAATCCTGCATGCAATGCAGGCACCCTTGCTCCATGGTGCAAGGGGACCTGCTTTGATGCTAGGCAGCACAGTGTGTGCCAGTGCAGTCGGAAAGGATAGGAATGATCTGTATTTAAAAAACACGGTGCCTTCCTGCACTTTCACATTGGAGTAGAGCAGCACACCGAGAAGACTTGCAGCGCTGCCCTACGCCAAGTCCCTAAAAAAGAGGCCCTGGGTGTGTATTAAATATGCATACTTTTTAATACCGATGGGTTGGTAATAATTTGCCTGTGAGTGGAAGTGTAATAGTTTACAAATAACTGTCTTTTGACAAAGATGAATTCTCCAATCTGTTTTTTCCAAAGTCCCCCTCTGAGACTTTGCATGCTAGAAGCTAATGGCCTAATTACGAGCTTGGTGGTCCATGGGACTGCCAAACTTGCTGTGGAGGTGCGGTGGCAGTCGGGGACCGCCGCACCAGTTGTCTGACTGCCGTATTACAAGTACGGCGGTCAGACCGCCAGTGGACCTCCACAACCGCCAGGGATCCGCAATCCCTGGCCGCGGTGCGGTGGTCTTGAGGCTAAAATATGCTTGGTGGGGCCGCTGCAGCGTCGCCAAACATATTGCAAGTTTCTTCACTGCCAGCGGTCTCATGCTTGTGTTCGCGCCATGAAATTACTGGTGGTGGGGAAACTTAAGGGGCCCTACAGGCCCCCCTGGTGCCTCAGGCCATGCATGAAGGAGGGCTCATGGTGTGCCCCCTTGTATGCATGTATGCATGCATGCCCAGTTCTTGCACGTCATAGATGTAACAGTCCATGCCGTGCAGGAACTTGCTTTGATGTTCCCTTTGCGGTGCCTTTTTCAAAGGGGAACACCAAAGGACCGCTTGCCAGTCAACGAGAAAATTCATAATCTGGTGGTCGAATTTGGTGGTACGGGAGTGGGGTGAACGCATGCCCCCCCCCACTCCCGCACCGCCAAACTGGTAATTAGGCTCTAAGTATTCCAGAACATCAGTAGCATCAAACTGCTTCCCACAAATTAAAAGAAAATCCCTTTATTGACTACTGGAATAATAAATCTAGTAGACACATTTACATCACTAAATTTGATATTCCTATTTAACACACCTCCGTTACATTTACCAACAAAGCACATTGCCATTGCAAAACACCGACACTGGCTTCATATTGAAATACATGGTACTGTACTTAAATTCAAAAACTATAATGCACACCAGTCATCCCGGATATGTTCAGAAGACCGACAAACAAGGATGTTATCTTAAGTGAATGGGGGGGTTGCATTACACACCGCGAGGGTTCACTCACCCCCCACTAACACTTGCTCCTTAAGTCAGCCTGATCCAGCACTTCAATGCAGCAACAGGTTTACTCCCCTCCTAGATTTAACAGAAAACCCAAAGGGTGATAATACTTACCAGCTTCCAGATGTGTCATATGATCCAACACCTGCACCTAACTCTCACTGCCAGAACCAGAGCATTTACCAGCTCATTAATGACTTAAGGGCAGAAGTGGGAGTCATGAGATCTAAGATTGATGGTCTTGCATCGTTACTCAAGCAATTATTGCAGGGTAGCCCACGACCTCTATCTCCCATCAAGTCTGCCCTGAGAACAGCTATTCAACCTAGTTGGGACCGACCAATTTTACACCTGCCCAGTACTCCAAAAAGGGACCCCCCCCTCTCACAGGCACCTTCAATCCTATTCCATTGCCACTTCACATACTCAAGTACTACCTGAACCTAATGACATCCAAACAAACTCCCCCCCTAGTTCAATGGCAGAGAATAGTCCTTCCAAACATCTTGGGGCAAAAAGTAAAACCACGCAGCAGGGGGCAGCATTGTCAAAACAAGGCAGGATGCAGATACCACCACTAGTTCCACCCCGACTGCTACCCGTCCAGAAAATCTACATGGTTAACATCCCCAAACTTGGAGGGAGGATGGGGTATGAGGGGGAAGTCTCCTTGACAAATAAAGTGATCCATTGGATTTGCCACGTTAGGGGATGCCGCTCCGTGATTTGTGACGATATCGTAAGGGCAAGAAGATGTACAATTCCCGACCAGCCCTTTGACTGTATCGAACTAACCCTCAAAAAAGGAAAAAGCTGGCTGAAAATCTTCTGTCCCTAGAATTCTGAAGTTGCCCCCGACACCTCCCTTATTCAATTCAAACTCTATATTCCCCAAGCACAGCTAATATCTAATTTCCCCTCCCCCTCTGATGGGACAACCAGAAGCTCACAACTGGAGGCTAACAACTGACTTTCAGGGGAGGACCATCAGCATGTTAGGTATCCCCTTCCTTATTTAAAAAAAGCCACTGCCAGTGTCAGTCTTGCGGGTTCACAGATACTAACTCACAAGAGGGGGGATAGAAAGTTGCAAGAAGCGGAAGGGTGCGGCCCAGCGAATAAATAAAGGGGGCTAGACACCAGCGCGAACACTAATCCTCAATTAAAGACTCAGGCTCCCATTAGCTACTGCTTAGTCAGCCCAAGTGCTACACTGCACTCCAGCCCATAACCTAACCGTCAGCTCAATATAGTATCCTGGAATGTGGCAGGGCTTACAGCAAAATGCCTCTTCCTCATTGGAACAACTTTATAGAAGGATATGACATTTGCATTTTACAGGAGACCTGGAGCTTGGCTCCTTTGTACAAGCCTGGGTACGCCTGCTACTGTTCACCAGCAACCACCAAGGGGATAGGTCAACCGACAGGGGGACTGATAATTTGGGTTAGGATCGCGCTGGGAAGCCAGATCACCCTTCTCCCAAGCGCCAGCCCAGATATCCTGGGGATCCGTGTCGAGGGCCCCTTGGGGAACCCCATCGAATTATTTAACATATATGTCAGGGGGACCAAGGGGGGCAGACCTTCTACCACACTTATGCAATTGGAGGAGCTACTGGATAAGAGCGCCACACATTCAAGAATAATAATACCAGGCGACCTTAATACCACCTTTGAGCCTCTTGACAAAGAAGACATAACGGGCACATGCAAAGATGACTTTAAGTGGGCTGTCCCTTCCTTAGATCTCCCCCCAGTTAAAAAATGGACACAGCTGGCGCTCCAAGCGAATGCCCTAAACTTAGAATTTGGGTTAAGGGCTGTGAATGGGAGAACTAATTCAGACAGACTGGGTGCGAACACTTTCAATAGGATTAGCAGCCCATCCCGCATTGACTACATCTTACTAGATCTGAGGCTGTGGAGAGGAGTAGTTGATATGAGTGTGGGCGTTACAACCGATAGTGACCACAATCCTCTCTCTTTAAGTATGAAGCCTCAGTGAGGTGTTTTATCTAATATAATGGGAATCCCGCGCCCGAGTATTACCAAGGAGGTTTACCCATCCAACGACAGGTGAAGGTCAAAATGGCAGACGGTAGTTCTGCATGAAGACAAGATCAAGGGCATGCAGCAAGACCTGGCGGTAGGCACACTCGAACTACAGTCCCTGGTTGCAAGCACAGGTGGAATGGTTGAAGTAGTCACCGCCCACTCCCGCCTCTTTGACCAATTAAGCTCTTATTTTATTGCACCAGGAAGAAACTCAAGGTCCAGTAATTTAAAAGGGGGAACAGATTCCTGGTACACAAGGGACTGCAGATCCGAGCATCTAATTCTAGCCTCAGCCATCAAAGCAAAAGATAGTGGCCAAATTAGAGCCTCTAGAAAGCGCTATAAGGCAACCTTGCATCATACGAAAAGGGCTTGGGACGAGTCCCGATGGCAGCAACTCAAGGAAGCTTGTGCCGATAAATATTCCAAATCCTTTTGGTCTTTATTTACCTGAGGCGATGAATTAAGGGCCCAACCCCCATCCAACTACATCACGGTCAAGCGTGGCATGACCACTTTGGGAAACTCTATTCAGATTCTGCAGGCCTGACTCCAACGGAGAAAGTTGTTTTCCCCATCCAGCCCTTGAATGTTACATTTTTCACCTTGGGCGAGATCGAGGGCTCCATTGGCCGAAAAGTACAGTCTAAAGCCCCAGGGCTCGATGGCATCCCAGGGGATCTAGTTCTATCAGACATCCGAAACTGGGCTTGCTATATCTTACTTCTGTCAAATGCCATAGCAAGCGGCGCTCCAGTCCCAGGGTCGTGGAAGGGGGCAGAGGTGGTCCCTATTTATAAATAAGGGGCTAGAGAAGAGCCCTATAATTACAGGCCATTAGTCAGATAGACACCTTACAGAAGGTCTTTTGCAGAGCTCTCCTATGGAAGATCCAGACATGGACGGAAGATAACGCAATTTTATCTCAATACCAAGCCGGCTTTAGGGAAAAGACGGGGACAATGGATCATGTATTCTGCCTCCTGCTTCTTTACTGGAAAGTTGTAGTGATTGGCCAGGGCAGCCTATATTTAGCTTTTATTGATTTAAAGACTGCCTTCGATTTAGTCCCCAGGCAGAAACTATGGCACATGCTTAAAGATATGGGCATTCCGTCACCTATACTCAATCTAGTAGTCCATTTGCACAAAGACAATTATGCTCGGATAAGATTGGGGTCGCAAGGGCAACTCACAGAGCGTATTCCAGTCATCATGGGAGTCCGCCAAGGTTGTGTTTTGGCCCCCACGCTCTTCTCCCTGTATAAAAATAGAGTGGTCAGCTTCTTATCACAAGAACCTGCTGACGCTCCGTCCCTGGGGGGGAAGGTAGTAACCCTCTTATTTGCAGATGACACCCTGCTGGTGTCAAAAACCCCGGCGGGGCTACAGTCACTACTTAACAGATTCCAACTCTTCTGTGACACCAGGGGCCTGGTTATAAATACCACAAAAACCAAATTTATGGCCTTTAACCCCTACAAGTCATATAAAGGTAAACCAATGTTAGGAGGGATCCCCCTGGAAAGAGTCAGCACTTTCCACTACCCAGGAGTCCACCTCTCAGAAAAAATGACCTGGAAGCCCCACCTTAGAATGATGTTCTTGAGCCACAAGCGCGTCACAGGGGCATTCGGGAAAGAACATCGTTCCTCACACAGTAGACCTGTTGCTGCTACCCTGCAGGTCTATGATTCGAAAGCAGTCAGCTCTGCCCTGTATGGGGCAGAGCTATGGGGATTGGACAAGCCAACTGAGTTCAGTAGATCAGAGCACAAATTCCTAAGGAACCGTGTGATGCTGCCACAAAGCACCCCGCTTACCCCCCTAATGCTAGACATGGGCCGACGCTCCATAGGTGACATGGCCAAGCTCCGTCCGCTGCTGTTTTGGGCTCGTATTCTGAGGACCCTGGAGCTACTGCCTTCCGCTGAAGCCCTGTCAGAGGTTATCCATCTAGACACGTGCAAAAGGTTGGGGTGGATTAGAAATGTAGGAAAACTGGTATCTGATGTTGGACTTCGGGTAGTATGGGAAAAATCAGATTCACCCCTGCTCCAAAAAGACGCGGTAAAGCGACATTATTGGGAATGGGTTGTGCAACAAGAGTCCACTAGGCCTGACCAGGGGAAACTCACAGCAGAATTCCATTTGCACAAACAGGTCAGATCCTTGGAACCGTACCTTGATCTAATTCAGGCTCCCCAGGATAGGACGCTTTACATTCAATTCAGGTCTGGCACCCTCCCTGTCGGTGAGGTAAGAACTAAGTGGCACACTAATGACCTTAGCCCAAGTAACTGCCCAGGATGCAAGACACCAGTGGAGTCTGTTGCCCACGTGCTGTTCGCATGCCCAGCTTATGCGCATCCAAAATCAAAATGGTTAAAACCGATTTGCCAGCAAATGGGCACACAGAACCACCGGGAAGCCCTGCATATCCTCAAATCGGACACTAGATCTCTCTTAGTCAGTACAGTCGCTAAGTTTCGAAGCCACATGTAGGGAATTAGGAGAAAGGCCCGGGAGAGAAGATTTGCAGTAAGCAGCAGGCAGGCCCCTAAGACTTAGCCGGCCCAGGGCACCAAGCATTTCTACCTATGAAAACCTCTATTTTCCTAGAAGTGATGCACAAGCACTTTATTATAAAACAACTGATGGTTGGCTACCACATCAGCCTCAAAACGAGAGGGTATAAAGGGCAAATAGTATGATTCATGATTATTGGGCTCCTAAACTGTCATAGCACATTTTAACCACTGAAATATTTAGATAGCTTTTTTTATTCTCTCTTTTGAACTTTCTCTTTTATCGGTGTAATTCTAAATCTCATGATTTTTAACTTTTATTGTAAGAATGTGTTTGTAAGATAAATTGTTTCTAACCGGATCATGTCAGATGGTACGGTAGTTCCCCAAGGTATACAAACTGGACTGTACTTAACCTTATCTGGATACTGTCCTAGCACAGAGTGTCTCAAGTGGCCATTGTACGATGGACCTGGTTATGATAATCACCCTACAGACTGCACGTTGTAAAAACCATGTCCTAGTGTAAGGAAGAATTTGCATGCTTATTGTGATACGTGTTGTATGAACCATCTATTTCTATGTTTATTAATCATATTTTTTGCTTGTTTATTCTTTAGCTTTTATGACACGAGTTGTCAAAATAAAGCTTATATGATATAAAAACTATAAGGAGATCATCAATAATATGTCTATTGGTCTCACTCGACATTCAATAATTTCATTGAGCTATATAATTAAGAAATATGCCCAAATTAATGAATCACTTAGATCATGAATATAAAATGAGAATATGATCTATTTCTCTTCCAAACGTTTTTATTGAATTTTATAAAAAAGAGAAATCATTGAATATAGAAATTACTTCCATAATAAAATGTTATCTGTCCAAACAAAACACACCTCCATCAAGTCCTCCAGACCTATGATGCTAGTTTATCTTCCTGTGGACACTTTACTAAGTTGAGCTCCATTACCACCACAATTCAATTGTTACAACCCATGCATAAAACTGAAGCTTTTGTAGATGTGAGGTATGACAAATGATGGGGGAAATGTGTCTCAGGTCACGAGGGTGATAGAATTGGCATTCAGGAGGAGTAATCAACTGTTGAAGGAACAATGTCCTTGCACTGGTGATCCAAGTATTCAAACAAACTGGAGAAAAGGGACTCATGCTTTGTGCTTGTGGAGAAAGTCTACCTGAGGTGTGTGATATGGTAAGCGCCTAATAAACATTGTGGTATCACCGTAAAAAACAAGCGCTTACAGATTTCAATTTGCGCATTCCATCTCTCCAATCAACATTTTCTCCACCAAAAATTATCTTGCATGGTCCTTGCTCTCAATATTTTTCAGTGCATACAGAACTGCTGCTGCATTGGAGCGTCAGTTTCTCACTGCTGTTTAATATTTGTGAAGCTGTGCAAAGACTTTTACCACATCGGGCACAGTATTACCGCTGTGTAATACTGTGCCCGGAGTGATAAAGGGCTTTGGTCATTTTACAGCTCGGCATGGATAGGACTGTGCTAATCCTATGCTTAAAGACTTTGCTGTAGAAGTGGCAAAAGACTTTGGGGCCGATTCACAGAACAAATCTGAGATAAAACCCTAAACCTACTACTTTTGGTATTCACAGAAGGCATTTAGTAGTAGTAAAGTTAGGACTCCTAACTTTACTACTACTAAATGCCTTTTGTGAATACTCGAAAGTCGTAAAGTTAGGATTTTGTCTCAGTTTAGTAGTAGTAAAGTTAGGAGTGCTAACTTTACTACTACTAAATGCCTTCTGTGAATACCAAAAGTAGTAAGTTTAGGATTTTATCTCAGATTAGTTCTGTGAATAGGCCCCTTTGTCCCTTTCTATCTCGGCGTGGATGGCACTATGCTTAAAGACTTTGATGGAAAAGCAGACTTTTGAGGTGAGCAAATTTAGAGTGTCACTGGTGTTGAGAATGCTCCATACTGGAGCAGCTTTCCACCTAAACTTGAGAACTACCTAGAGTTATCTGCTTCTTTTTTTCATAATTTATGCATCACTCTATGACTGAAAGGGTATTGTTTTGATATATATATATTATCTACTGGCGGTCGCCAGTAGATAGTTATAGTTACAACCTATTATCCATAGGAAATCCGCGACATTCTATTTGAAATAACTCTCTTGCCGGTTGACGTATCTTCGCGAAATTTTCAAACTTTGTGGCCCGCTCCGGTCCGCTCCTACCCTGAAAGTCTCGGGGGGATTCGTCAAGCGGGGGCCGAGAAAAAAGGGGGGTCCCAAAACACGTTTTCCCCATGCACTTTTCCATAGGAAACTTTAGACACGGCTACAGCCCGAACTGCTGAACGGAATTACACCAAATTTGGCAAAGAGGTAGTTCTTGGTTCAGAAAGAACCCTTTTTGTTAAATGGTGTAAATCCGTTCAGTAGTTGCTGAGAAAATGAAAAGTAAAAAGTTAGTGATATCTATGGCCGAGTAGGGTCCGCGTACCCTCAGCGCACCCTGCGCGCACCGTCCCGATCACGAGCTGCATGTTAATTGGCTGTCAGCTGGCTGTCAACATTCCGATTCAGGAAATGTTGGCAGCCATTTTGTCCCTCGGTAGAACCGAGGGACAGAAACAAGTGCGCAAAGCGCACAAAGGGGGCAGGGTAGAAACACCCTGAAAAATCGGCAGGATGCACTCAGGGTGCGCGAATCCTGCCGAAAAAAAAAAAATCGTATTGGCCCCCGGGTGGCCCAAGTCCCGGGGGCATGGTGGGGGGGGGATAATTTAATGTGTGGGGGGCCTCAAAGGGCCCCCCAAGCCCCGGGGACCGCCACCCGCCGGGGCTTTTTTTGAAAAATGGTGCGGGAGGGCTCTGAGCCCTCCCGCAGCCCCGGGGACCACCACCTCCCCGGGGCTTTTTTTTAATTAGAAATAAAACCAGTGTGGGGGGGGCTCCAGCCCCCCCACATGCCCCGGGGACCGCCACCTCCCCGGGGCACTAAACATTTTAATATGGGGGTCCGTTACGGACCCCCAGAGCCCCGGGGACCACCACCTCCCCGGGGCTGTGTACTGAATGGGAGGGGGGCCGCGCGGCCCCCTCCTGGAGCCCTTGATGGCCCTGGGGACCACCACCCCCCAGGGCCGGCTCCTGCAGTGTCCCGGGTGCCTACCCCCGGGACACTGTAGTTTGCTATGGCAGGACGGAGCCTCGCGGCTCCCGTCCTGCCATAGCAAACTGCTTTGGATATTGGAAGAGAGAGCAGGGAAACCTGCTCTCTCTTCCAATATCCAAAGCGATTGCTTTTCCACATGGGGAGCAGCATGTCAGCTGCTCCCCATGTGGAACAGCAATGCCGGCTCCCAAGGGACGTGGGGAGCCGGCGGGACTGTGGGGGGATTGGGGACCCCCCCACAGTCCCCAACGGAGAGGGCCAGCCCCGGGGATGGGGTCCCCGGGGCAAGTAGTGGCCCGGGAGGGGGGCCACGCGGCCCCCCTCCCCAAAAAAGAGAATTTTTTTTTTTTTTTTTTAAATGGAAAGGCCGGCCCCGGGGGATGGGGTCCCCGGGGCCTTAAAATGGCCAGAGGAGGGGGGCCACGCTGCCCCCTCAAAATAATAAAATATAGAGGCCATGCCCCAGGGGATGGGGTCCCCGGGGCCAATACAGGCCCAGGGAAGGGGGGCCACGCGGCCCCCTTCCCCGTTTTTTTTTTTGGTTGAAAAATTAAAAAAGGGGTAAGGCCCTGGGGGATGGGGTCCCCAGGGCCCAAAAAGAGAAAAAAAGGAAGGGGGCTACACAGCTCCCCCTTCAGGGGACTAAAAAAAAAAAAAAACGATCGGGCCCGCAGGCCCCGCCCCCTTCCTTCACCACTCTGCAAACGCGCCCCCTGGCGCGTTTGCAGAGGGGGAACAAATCCCCTTGAATACTGGGGATCCCTGGGGGCCAACTAGCCCACCAGGAACCTCCAGTATGCACCAGGGGGCTGCCTTGCAGAGACGTGTAGAGAGGCCACACCCCTTTTTACACCTCTCTGCAACGCAGCTCTGTGGCGCTTTTTGGAGGTATATGGTGGGCTAGTTGGACTCCGGGGACCCTCAGGATTCAAGGGGACTTAATCCCCCAACTTAAAACGCGCCATGGGGCGCGTTTGCACAGTGGTGAAGGGAGGGGGCGGGGCTTCAGGTGACATGTGTGCAAACAGGCCCCGTGGCGCGTTTAAGATGGGGAACTAAATCCCCTTCAATCCTGAGGGTCCCTGGGGCCAACTAGCCCAACAGGTACATCCAGAAAGCACCACAGAGCTGCGTTGCAGAGAGGTGTAAAAGGGGTGTGGCCTCTCTACACGTCTCTGCAACGCAGCCCCCTGGCGCATATTGGAGGTTCCTGGTGGGCTAGTTGGCCCCTAGGGACCCTCAGGATTCAAGGGGACTTAATCCCCCAACTTAAAACGCACCACGGGGCGCGTTTGCACAGATGTCACCTCAGGCCCCGCCCCTCCCTTCACCATTGTGCAAATATTCCTCTAAAATCAGCCGAAATACGAATTCCGATTTACTCACCTGTTATCAGGAGAGACCTCAGTGCTGCATCTTTCAGCCCAGTACTGATCCTGAAAAGTAATTTTAACCGTACTTACCGGTAACTTGAATTTCCTTCATAGGCTAACATTGACTGGTTTCACTTGGAAATTCTTCTAAGTGTGGAGTTTTGGAACTTTAAAATATTCCTCTAAAATCAGCCGAAATACGAATTCCGATTTACTCACCTGTTATCAGGAGAGACCTCAGTGCTGCATCTTTCAGCCCAGTACTGATCCTCAAAAGTAATTTTAACCGTACTTACCGGTAACTTGAATTTCCTTCATAGGCTAACATTGACTGCGTTTCACTTGGAAATGTCTTCTAAGTGTTGATTTTTGAAACATACAAATATTCCTCTAAAAATCAGCCGAAATCCGAATTCTGATTTACTCACCTGTTATCAGGAGAGACCTCAGTGCTGCATCTTTCAGCCCAGTACTGGTCCTGAAAAGTAATTTTAACCGTACTTACCAGTAACTTGAATTTCCTTCCATAGGCTAACATTGACTGGTTTCACTTGGAAATTCTTCTAAGTGTGGAGTTTTGGAACTTTAAAATATTCCTCTAAAATCAGCCGAAATACGACTCCGATTTACTCACCTGTTATCAGGAGAGACCTCAGTGCTGCATCTTTCAGCCCAGTACTGGTCCTGAAAAGTAATTTTAACCGTACTTACCGGTAACTTGAATTTCCTTCATAGGCTAACATTGACTGGTTTCACTTGGAAATTCTTCTAAGTGTGGAGTTTTGGAACTTTAAAAATATTCTTCTAAAATCAGCCGAAATACGAATTCCGATTTACTCACCTGTTATCAGGAGAGACCTCAGTGCTGCATCTTTCAGCCCAGTACTGATCCTCAAAAGTAATTTTAACCGTACTTACCGGTAACTTGAATTTCCTTCCATAGGCTAACATTGACTGGTTTCACTTTGGAAATTCTTCTAAGTGTGGATTTTTGGAACTTTACAAATATTCCTCTAAAATCAGCCGAAATACGAATTCCGATTTACTCACCTGTTATCAGGAGAGACCTCAGTGCTGCATCTTTCAGCCCAGTACTGGTCCTGAAAAGTAATTTTAACCGTACTTACCAGTAACTTGAATTTCCTTCCATAGGCTAACATTGACTGGTTTCACTTGGAAATTCTTCTAAGTGTGGAGTTTTGGAACTTTAAAATATTCCTCTAAAATCAGCCGAAATACGAATTCCGATTTACTCACCTGTTATCAGGAGAGACCTCAGTGCTGCATCTTTCAGCCCAGTACTGGTCCTGAAAAGTAATTTTAACCGTACTTACCGGTAACTTGAATTTCCTTCATAGGCTAACATTGACTGGTTTCACTTGGAAATTCTTCTAAGTGTGGAGTTTTGGAACTTTAAAATATTCCTCTAAAATCAGCCGAAATACGAATTCCGATTTACTCACCTGTTATCAGAAGAGACCTCAGTGCTGCATCTTTCAGCCCAGTACTGATCCTCAAAAGTAATTTTAACCGTACTTACCGGTAACTTGAATTTCCTTCCATAGGCTAACATTGACTGGTTTCACTTGGAAATTCTTCTAAGTGTTAATTTTTGAAACATACAAATATTCCTCTAAAATCAGCCGAAATCCGAATTCTGATTTACTCACCTGTTATCAGGAGAGACCTCAGTGCTGCATCTTTCAGCCCAGTACTGGTCCTGAAAAGTAATTTTAACCGTACTTACCAGTAACTTGAATTTCCTTCCATAGGCTAACATTGACTGGTTTCACTTGGAAATTCTTCTAAGTGTGGAGTTTTGGAACTTTAAAATATTCCTCTAAAATCAGCCGAAATACGAATTCCGATTTACTCACCTGTTATCAGGAGAGACCTCAGTGCTGCATCTTTCAGCCCAGTACTGGTCCTGAAAAGTAATTTTAACCGTACTTACCGGTAACTTGAATTTCCTTCATAGGCTAACATTGACTGGTTTCACTTGGAAATTCTTCTAAGTGTGGAGTTTTGGAACTTTAAAATATTCCTCTAAAATCAGCCGAAATACGAATTCCGATTTACTCACCTGTTATCAGGAGAGACCTCAGTGCTGCATCTTTCAGCCCAGTACTGATCCTGAAAAGTAATTTTAACCGTACTTACCGGTAACTTGAATTTCCTTCATAGGCTAACATTGACTGGTTTCACTTGGAAATTCTTCTAAGTGTGGAGTTTTGGAACTTTAAAATATTCCTCTAAAATCAGCCGAAATACGAATTCCGATTTACTCACCTGTTATCAGGAGAGACCTCAGTGCTGCATCTTTCAGCCCAGTACTGATCCTGAAAAGTAATTTTAACCGTACTTACCAGTAACTTGAATTTCCTTCCATAGGATATCATTGACTGCTTTTTGCTGGAAAAGTTTCTAAGTGTTGATTTTTGAAACGTACAAATATTCCTCTAAAATCAGCCGAAATCCGAATTCTGATTTACTCACCTGTTATCAGGAGAGACCTCAGTGCTGCATCTTTCAGCCCAGTACTGGTCCTGAAAAGTAATTTTAACCGTACTTACCGGTAACTTGAATTTCCTTCATAGGCTAACATTGACTGGTTTCACTTGGAAATTCTTCTAAGTGTGGAGTTTTGGAACTTTAAAATATTCCTCTAAAATCAGCCGAAATACGAATTCCGATTTACTCACCTGTTATCAGAAAAGACCTCAGTGCTGCATCTTTCAGCCCAGTACTGATCCTCAAAAGTAATTTTAACCGTACTTACCGGTAACTTGAATTTCCTTCCATAGGCTAACATTGACTGGTTTCACTTGGAAATTCTTCTAAGTGTTAATTTTTGAAACATACAAATATTCCTCTAAAATCAGCCGAAATCCGAATTCTGATTTACTCACCTGTTATCAGGAGAGACCTCAGTGCTGCATCTTTCAGCCCAGTACTGGTCCTGAAAAGTAATTTTAACCGTACTTACCAGTAACTTGAATTTCCTTCCATAGGCTAACATTGACTGGTTTCACTTGGAAATTCTTCTAAGTGTGGAGTTTTGGAACTTTAAAATATTCCTCTAAAATCAGCCGAAATACGAATTCCGATTTACTCACCTGTTATCAGGAGAGACCTCAGTGCTGCATCTTTCAGCCCAGTACTGGTCCTGAAAAGTAATTTTAACCGTACTTACCGGTAACTTGAATTTCCTTCATAGGCTAACATTGACTGGTTTCACTTGGAAATTCTTCTAAGTGTGGAGTTTTGGAACTTTAAAATATTCCTCTAAAATCAGCCGAAATACGAATTCCGATTTACTCACCTGTTATCAGGAGAGACCTCAGTGCTGCATCTTTCAGCCCAGTACTGATCCTGAAAAGTAATTTTAACCGTACTTACCGGTAACTTGAATTTCCTTCATAGGCTAACATTGACTGGTTTCACTTGGAAATTCTTCTAAGTGTGGAGTTTTGGAACTTTAAAATATTCCTCTAAAATCAGCCGAAATACGAATTCCGATTTACTCACCTGTTATCAGGAGAGACCTCAGTGCTGCATCTTTCAGCCCAGTACTAATCCTGAAAAGTAATTTTAACCGTACTTACCAGTAACTTGAATTTCCTTCCATAGGATATCATTGACTGCTTTTTGCTGAAAAAGTTTCTAAGTGTTGATTTTTGAAACGTACAAATATTCCTCTAAAATCAGCCGAAATCCGAATTCTGATTTACTCACCTGTTATCAGGAGAGACCTCAGTGCTGCATCTTTCAGCCCAGTACTGGTCCTGAAAAGTAATTTTAACCGTACTTACCGGTAACTTGAATTTCCTTCATAGGCTAACATTGACTGGTTTCACTTGGAAATTCTTCTAAGTGTGGAGTTTTGGAACTTTAAAATATTCCTCTAAAATCAGCCGAAATACGAATTCCGATTTACTCACCTGTTATCAGAAAAGACCTCAGTGCTGCATCTTTCAGCCCAGTACTGATCCTCAAAAGTAATTTTAACCGTACTTACCGGTAACTTGAATTTCCTTCATAGGCTAACATTGACTGGTTTCACTTGGAAATTCTTCTAAGTGTTAATTTTTGAAACATACAAATATTCCTCTAAAATCAGCCGAAATCCGAATTCTGATTTACTCACCTGTTATCAGGAGAGACCTCAGTGCTGCATCTTTCAGCCCAGTACTGGTCCTGAAAAGTAATTTTAACCGTACTTACCAGTAACTTGAATTTCCTTCCATAGGCTAACATTGACTGGTTTCACTTGGAAATTCTTCTAAGTGTGGAGTTTTGGAACTTTAAAATATTCCTCTAAAATCAGCCGAAATACGAATTCCGATTTACTCACCTGTTATCAGGAGAGACCTCAGTGCTGCATCTTTCAGCCCAGTACTGGTCCTGAAAAGTAATTTTAACCGTACTTACCGGTAACTTGAATTTCCTTCATAGGCTAACATTGACTGGTTTCACTTGGAAATTCTTCTAAGTGTGGAGTTTTGGAACTTTAAAATATTCCTCTAAAATCAGCCGAAATACGAATTCCGATTTACTCACCTGTTATCAGGAGAGACCTCAGTGCTGCATCTTTCAGCCCAGTACTGATCCTGAAAAGTAATTTTAACCGTACTTACCGGTAACTTGAATTTCCTTCATAGGCTAACATTGACTGGTTTCACTTGGAAATTCTTCTAAGTGTGGATTTTGGAACTTTAAAATATTCCTCTAAAATCAGCCGAAATACGAATTCCGATTTACTCACCTGTTATCAGGAGAGACCTCAGTGCTGCATCTTTCAGCCCAGTACTAATCCTGAAAAGTAATTTTAACCGTACTTACCAGTAACTTGAATTTCCTTCCATAGGATATCATTGACTGCTTTTTGCTGAAAAAGTTTCTAAGTGTTGATTTTGAAACGTACAAATATTCCTCTAAAATCAGCCGAAATCCGAATTCTGATTTACTCACCTGTTATCAGGAGAGACCTCAGTGCTGCATCTTTCAGCCCAGTACTGGTCCTGAAAAGTAATTTTAACCGTACTTACCGGTAACTTGAATTTCCTTCATAGGCTAACATTGACTGGTTTCACTTGGAAATTCTTCTAAGTGTGGAGTTTTGGAACTTTAAAATATTCCTCTAAAATCAGCCGAAATACGAATTCCGATTTACTCACCTGTTATCAGAAAAGACCTCAGTGCTGCATCTTTCAGCCCAGTACTGATCCTCAAAAGTAATTTTAACCGTACTTACCGGTAACTTGAATTTCCTTCATAGGCTAACATTGACTGGTTTCACTTGGAAATTCTTCTAAGTGTTAATTTTTGAAACATACAAATATTCCTCTAAAATCAGCCGAAATCCGAATTCTGATTTACTCACCTGTTATCAGGAGAGACCTCAGTGCTGCATCTTTCAGCCCAGTACTGGTCCTGAAAAGTAATTTTAACCGTACTTACCAGTAACTTGAATTTCCTTCCATAGGCTAACATTGACTGGTTTCACTTGGAAATTCTTCTAAGTGTGGAGTTTTGGAACTTTAAAATATTCCTCTAAAATCAGCCGAAATACGAATTCCGATTTACTCTCCTGTTATCAGGAGAGACCTCAGTGCTGCATCTTTCAGCCCAGTACTGGTCCTGAAAAGTAATTTTAACCGTACTTACCGGTAACTTGAATTTCCTTCATAGGCTAACATTGACTGGTTTCACTTGGAAATTCTTCTAAGTGTGGAGTTTTGGAACTTTAAAATATTCCTCTAAAATCAGCCGAAATACGAATTCCGATTTACTCACCTGTTATCAGGAGAGACCTCAGTGCTGCATCTTTCAGCCCAGTACTGATCCTGAAAAGTAATTTTAACCGTACTTACCGGTAACTTGAATTTCCTTCATAGGCTAACATTGACTGGTTTCACTTGGAAATTCTTCTAAGTGTGGATTTTGGAACTTTAAAATATTCCTCTAAAATCAGCCGAAATACGAATTCCGATTTACTCACCTGTTATCAGGAGAGACCTCAGTGCTGCATCTTTCAGCCCAGTACTAATCCTGAAAAGTAATTTTAACCGTACTTACCAGTAACTTGAATTTCCTTCCATAGGATATCATTGACTGCTTTTTGCTGAAAAAGTTTCTAAGTGTTGATTTTGAAACGTACAAATATTCCTCTAAAATCAGCCGAAATCCGAATTCTGATTTACTCACCTGTTATCAGGAGAGACCTCAGTGCTGCATCTTTCAGCCCAGTACTGGTCCTGAAAAGTAATTTTAACCGTACTTACCGGTAACTTGAATTTCCTTCATAGGCTAACATTGACTGGTTTCACTTGGAAATTCTTCTAAGTGTGGAGTTTTGGAACTTTAAAATATTCCTCTAAAATCAGCCGAAATACGAATTCCGATTTACTCACCTGTTATCAGAAAAGACCTCAGTGCTGCATCTTTCAGCCCAGTACTGATCCTCAAAAGTAATTTTAACCGTACTTACCGGTAACTTGAATTTCCTTCATAGGCTAACATTGACTGGTTTCACTTGGAAATTCTTCTAAGTGTTAATTTTTGAAACATACAAATATTCCTCTAAAATCAGCCGAAATCCGAATTCTGATTTACTCACCTGTTATCAGGAGAGACCTCAGTGCTGCATCTTTCAGCCCAGTACTGGTCCTGAAAAGTAATTTTAACCGTACTTACCAGTAACTTGAATTTCCTTCCATAGCTAACATTGACTGGTTTCACTTGGAAATTCTTCTAAGTGTGGAGTTTTGGAACTTTAAAATATTCCTCTAAAATCAGCCGAAATACGAATTCCGATTTACTCACCTGTTATCAGGAGAGCCTCAGTGCTGCATCTTTCAGCCCAGTACTGGTCCTGAAAAGTAATTTTAACCGTACTTACCGGTAACTTGAATTTCCTTCATAGGCTAACATTGACTGGTTTCACTTGGAAATTCTTCTAAGTGTGGAGTTTTGGAACTTTAAAATATTCCTCTAAAATCAGCCGAAATACGAATTCCGATTTACTCACCTGTTATCAGGAGAGACCTCAGTGATGCATCTTTCAGCCCAGTACTAATCCTGAAAAGTAATTTTAACCGTACTTACCAGTAACTTGAATTTCCTTCCATAGGATATCATTGACTGCTTTTTGCTGAAAAAGTTTCTAAGTGTTGATTTTTGAAACGTACAAATATTCCTCTAAAATCAGCCGAAATCCGACTTCTGATTTACTCACCTGTTATCAGGAGAGACCTCAGTGCTGCATCTTTCAGCCCAGTACTGGTCCTGAAAAGTAATTTTAACCGTACTTACCAGTAACTTATATTTTCTTCCATAGGAATCCTTTGTCTGGTTTTCAGCAGAAAAGTTTCAAAGTGTCGATTTTCACAAACTACAAATATTCCTTAAAAATCGCCTGTATGACTTAAACGCATTCTTTCAACTGTTTACAGGAGATGCACCAGTGGTGGATCCAGGATCCTACACTGAGTAACAAAAAGTAACGATAACAGTTTTTACCTCCTAAGTGAATTTCCTTCCATAGGATAACATTGGTCATTCTATGAGAAAAAGTTTCTAAGTGTCAACTTTTAAAGTACAATAATATTCCTTAAAAATCACGACTGTAACCAAAACGCTTTTACTCAACTGTTTACAGGAGATGTCCCAGGACTGAATCTAGGATCCAGTCCTGTGGTTAGAAAAGTAATCCATAAAGTAACTAATTGCATTTAACTAGAAATTCACATTGAGCTGAATGTTGCATTGTGTTTGAAAATGTGTTGCCCATTGCAACAACTGTAACTACTGTACTTAAAAGTCTATTGCCTATGTGCAAAGTATTTAAACTAAAGTAATTCATTCTGAGAAAGTATTTTTTGTAATGTATAATATAATTACAATGTAATTTAAAAAATAAAATATGTAAAAAGAAATGTTTTCTAAAAATTTCGAAATCAGTATGAAAATTTTTTATATAACAATTAATACATTTAAAAATTGTCATTTACAAAACCTTTGAAATTCACTGAAAAACCGTAGGTTTCAGACATGTTATAGTTACAAATTAGCATTTAAAAACCTTTGAAATTCACTGAAAAAACCATAGGTTTTAGGGACGTTATAGTTACAAATTAGCATTTAAAAACCTTTGAAATTCACTGAAAAAACCATAGGTTTTAGGGACAGTTATAGTTAGTTGGACATTGCACTCGTACAGAACCCGTGAAATTCCCCGTTATAGTTAGTTCAGCTAACTATAACTCGCGCCCAGCAATGCACTGCTGATGACGTCACATATTACATCACTCATGACATGGTCAGTGACATCACTGATGACATCACTGATGACATCTCAAATGACATCACTGATGACATCATCCACGTGATAATCTGATGCAGCTCTTCACACCCTAATATAACCTTTGATACACCCAATCTAAATTACAGACTGCCATTCGCAAAACCATAGACACTCCAACACCAATAACTACATACCCACTCACTGATTCTTAGGTCTCACACACACATCCACTCACTCACCCGTACAGTCACTCATACTTATGGTCACTCAATACAGGACTATCATATGCACTCTACTCCTATATAGACACTCAAACACCGCCACTCATCCATAGAGGTACTCACACACCTAGTCAGTCATGCAAATAATTAAACACACTGCCATTTACTCACCTATACAGTTATACACACACCAGCTCACTTAATCATACAAATACTAGCACATTGTTACGCTCTTATACAATCACTGATACAAGCACACACTCATCCATAAGCCACTATCACAATCACTCACTCTCGCTTATAGCTATTTATATACTCCAACACACATATATACTGCCTTTCACATATGTAGTTACTCACACATGTACCACTGGGACATACATTCACTCACTAACACACTCTTACACACACTTACCCACCCATACAGTCTATCACAGATGCACTCTTGAAACCATCCACCCAGTGAATCACCCACTCACACATCTATGCACAGTCGCACACACCCCATCCACACAAACACTCAGGCACCCATACAGATACTCAGACAACAAATCAATAACTCTTATAGACACTCATGTAGCTATTCACAAACCCATGCAGCCACTTCACACAGCAACAGACAGATACAGACATTCACCCAGTTTAGTCACTAACCCATGCATTCAGTAAGATACGTTTAATCACTCACTTATAGAATTAGTCACGCACCTACTAAATCATCCATACAGACACTTATACACCCACTCATTCTTCAATACATCTTTCCCTATATATATAAAATATTTAAACTTTACAGAAACACACAGTCACTGGATGATGTCATCAGTGATGTCATTTGAGATGTCATCAGTGATGTCATCAGTGATGTCACTGACCATGTCATGAGTGATGTAATATGTGACGTCATCAGCAGTGTATTGCGGGGCGCGAGTTATAGTTAGCTGAACTAACTATAACGGGGGAATTCCACTGGTTTTGTACGTAGTGCAATGTCCAACTAACTATAACTGTCCCTAAAACCTATGGTTTTTCAGTGAATTTCAAAGGTTTTTTAAATGCTAATTTGTAACTATAACGTCCTAAAACCTATGGTTTTTTCAGTGAATATATATATATATATATATATATTCACTGAAAAACCATAGGTTTCAGACACGTTATAGTTAGAAATTAGCATTTAAAAACCTTTGAAATTCACTGAAAAAACCATAGGTTTTAGGGACAGTTATAGTTAGTTGGACATTTCACTCGCATAAAACCATAGAAGTTGCCCCGTTATAGTTAGTTCAGCTAACTATAACTCGCGCCCCGCAATGCACTGCTGATGACGTCACATATTACATCACTCATGACATGGCTAGTGACATCACTGATGACATCACTGATGACATCTCAAATGACATCACTGATGACATCACTGATGACATCATTCAGTGACTGTGTGTTTCTGTAAAGTTTAAATATGTTTAATATATATAGGGAAAGGCGTATTGAAGAATGAGTGGGTGTATAAGTGTCTGAATGGATGATTTAGTACGTGAGTGACTGACTCTACAAGTGAGTGATTAAACGTATCTTACTGAATGCATGGGTTAGTGACTAAACTGTGTGAATGTCTGTATCCGTCTGTTTGTTGGTGTGTAAGTGGATGCATGGATTTGCGAATAGCTACATGAGTGTCTATATGGGTTATTGATTGGTTCTCTGAGTATCTGTATGGCTGCCTGAGTGTTTGTGTGGGTGGGGTGTGTGTGACTCTGTACATAGATGTGTGAGTGGGTGATTCACTGGGTGCATGATTTCAAGAGTGCATCTGTGATGGACTGCTTGGGTGTGTGAGTGTGTGTATGGGTGTGTTAGTGAGTGAATGTATATCTCAGTGGTACATGTGCGAGTAACTACATATGTAAAAGGCAGTATATATGTGTGTTAGAGTATTTAAATGGCTATAATTGAGAGTGTGTGATTGTGAGAGTGGCTGTATGGATGCGTGTGTGCTTGTATCAGTTATTGTATAAGAGCGTAAGAATGTGCTAGTATTTGTATGAGTAAGTGAGCTGGTGTGTGTATAACTGTATAGGTGAGTAAATGGGTGTGTGATAAATTTTTTGCATGACTGACTAGGTGTGTTCGAGTACCTGTATGGATGAGTGGCGTGTGTGAGTGTTTATATAGGTGTATGAGGTCATATGATAGTCCTGTACTGAGTGACTGTAAGTATGAGTGACTGTACGGGTGAGTGAGTGGATGTGTGTGTAGACCTAAGAATCAGTGAGTGGGTATGTAGTTTTTGGTGTTGGAGTGTCTATGGTTTTGAGAATGGCAGTCTGTAATTTAGAGTGGTGTATCAAAAGTTATATTAGGGTGTGAGAAGATGCATGAAAGTATCACATGGATGATGTCATCAGTGATGTCATTTGAGATGTCATCAGTGATGTCATCAGTGATGTCACTGACCATGTCATGAGTGATGTAATATGTGACATCATCAGCAGTGCATTGCGGGCGCGAGTTATAGTTAGCTGAACTAACTATAACGGGGAATTTCTATGGTTTTGTACGAGTGAAATGTCCAACTAACTATAACTGTCCCTAAAACCTATGGTTTTTTCAGTGAATTTCAAAGGTTTTTTAAATGCTAATTTCTAACTATAACGTGTTTGAAACCTATGGTTTTTTCAGTGAATTTCAAAGGTTTTTTAAATGCTAATTTCTAACTATGCCTACAGAGGTAGGACATGTGAAGAAAGAAGAAAAAACGCAGAGAAAGAAGCAAAAGATGTGCAGAAAGAACCAACAGAGGAGCAGAAAGAGGCCTTGTTGCAAAATCATCCTGTGCCCACAACTTTTTCAGACGGGTACTGGTGGTAACTGACTCGGACTAACCGGAGCCAGTGCTATGCTAAAAGACACTTAGAATACAGTGAAAACACCTACATACACTAGGGAAAACTATGCGTTGGGGTACCTCTGTGATTAGCATGATCTCCTCTGCAAGTCCCTAGTACATAATAGGGCAGGGGGATTAAAACTACCTCTTAAAATGCGCTACAGTTGCAGGATTAAGTCCCCTTGAATCCTGAGGGTCCCTGGGGCCCAACTAGCCCCCCAGGTACCTACAGTTAGGACCACAGAGCTGAGTTGCAGAGAGGCGTTCCGAGGCCACGCACCTTTTTTCACCTCTCTGCAACGCAACTCTGTTGTGCTTACTGAAGGTACCTGGTGGGCTAGTTGGCCCCAGGGTCCCTCAGGATTCAAAGGGAATTAATTCCCCAACTTAAAACGCACCACAGGGCGTGTTTGCGCACATGTCACCTGAGGCCCCGCCCATCTCCCTTCAACACTGTGCAAACGCCCCCGTGGCGCATTTTAAGTTGGGGGATTAGGTCACCTTGAATCCTGAGGGTCCCTGGGGCCCAACTAGCCCACCAGGTACTTCCAGTAAGCACCACAGGCCTGCGTTGCAACGCCTGTAACAAATTGTGCAGTTGTGTTTAGGTAGTGAAGAGGGTCGTGCTGGGGGTAGTGTTTTAGGGTTTAGGGTAGTGCAGTGGTGTTTGTGTAGTGTAGGGGTCATGCTGGGGGGAGATTTAGGGTTTAGGGTAGTGCAGTGGTGTTTGGGTAGTGTAGGGAGTCGTGCTGGGGGGAGGGGTTTAGGGTAGTGCAGTGGTGTTCGGGCAGTGTAGGGGGTCATGCTGGGGGTGGTGTTTTAGGTTTAGGGCAGGGCAGTGTTGATCGGGCAGTGTAGGGAGTCGTGGCTGGGGGTGGTGTTTCAGGGTTTAGGGCAGTGCAGTGGTGTTCGGGCAGTGTAGGGGGTAGTGCAGGGGGTGGTGTTTCAGGGTTTAGGGCAGTGCAGTGGTGTTCGGGCAGTGTAGGGGTCATGCAGGGGGTGGTGTTTCAGGGTTTAGGGCAGTTGTGTTCGGGAGTGTAGGGGGTCGGGCTGGGGGTGGTGTTTCAGGGTTTGGGGCAGTGCAGTGGTGTTCAAGCAGTAAAGGGGGTCGTGCTGGGGGTGGTGTTTCAGGGTTTAGGGCAGTGCATTGGTGTTCGGGCAGTGTAGGGGCGGTGCAGGGGTGTTGTTTCAGGGTTTAGGGCAGTGCAGTGGTGTTCGGGCAGTGTAGGGGGCGTGCAGGGGGTGGTGTTTCAGGGTTTAGGGCAGTGCAGTGGTGTTCGGGCAGTGTACGGGGTCGTGCTGGGGTTGGTGTTTCAGGGTTTAGGGCAGTGCAGTGGTGTTCGGGCAGTGTAGGGGTCGTGCTGGGGCTGGTGTTTCAGGGTTTAGGGCAGTGCAGTGGTGTTCGGGCAGTGTAGGGAGTCGTGCTGGGGCTGGTGTTTCAGGGTTTAGGGCAGTGCAGTGGTGTTCGGGCAGTGTAGGTGGTCATGCTGGGGCTGGTGTTTCAGGGTTTAGGGCAGTGCAGTGGTGTTCGGGCAGTGTAGGGGGTCTTGCTGGGGCTGGTGTTTCAGAGTTTAGGGCAGTGCAGTGGTGTTTGGCCAGTGTAGGTGGTCTTGCTGGGGGTGGTGTTTCAGGGTTTAGTGCAGTGGTGTTCGGGCAGTGTAGGCGGTCGTGCTGGGGCTGGTGTTTCAGGGTTTAGGGCACTGCAGTGGTGTTCGGGCAGTGTAGGGGGTCGTGCTGGGGGTGGTGTTTCAGGGTTTAGGGCACTGCAGTGGTGTTCGGGCAGTGTAGGAGGTCGTGCTGGGGCTGGTGTTTCAGGGTTTTGGGCAGAGCAGTGGTGTTCGGGCAGTGTAGGGGTCGTGCTGGGGGTGGTGTTTCAGGGTTTAGGGCAGTGCAGTGGTGTTCGGGCAGTGTAGGGGGTTGTGCAGGGGGTGGTGTTTCAGGGTTTAGGGCAGTGCAGTGGTGTTTGGGCAGTGTAGGGGGTCGTGCTGGGGGTGGTGTTTCAGGGTTTAGGGCAGTGCAGTGGTGTTCGGGCAGTGTAGGGGGTCGTGCTGGGGCTGGTGTTTCAGGGTTTAGGGCAGGGCAGTGGTGTTCGGGCAGTGTAGGGGGTCGTGCTGGGGCTGGTGTTTCAGGGTTTAGGGCAGTGCAGTGGTGTTCGGGCAGTGTAGGGGGTAGTGCTGGGCTGGTGTTTCAGGGTTTAGGGCAGTGCAGTGGTGTTCGGGCAGTGTAGGGGTTCTTGCTGGAGGTGGTGTTTCAGGGTTTAGGGCAGTGGTGTATGGGCAGTGTAGGGGGTCTTGCTGGGGGTGATGTTTCAGGGTTTCGGGCCGTGCAGTGGTGTTCGGGCAGTGTAGGGGGTCTTGCTGGGGGTAGTGTTTCAGGGTTTAGGGCAGTGCAGTGGTGTTCGTGCAGTGTAGTGGGTCGTGCTGGGGGTGGTGTTTCAGGGTTTAGGGCAGTGCAGTAGTGTTCGGGCAGCGTAGGGGGTCATGCAGGGGGTGGTGTTTCAGGGTTTAGGGCAGTGCAGTGGTGTTCGGGCAGTGTAGGGGGTCGTGCTGGGGGTGGTGTTTCAGGGTTTAGGGCAGTGCAGTGGTGTTCGGGCAGTGTAGGGGGTCGTGTAGGGGGTGGTGTTTCAGGGTTTAGGGCAGTGCAGTGGTGTTCGGGCAGTGTAGGGGTCATGCTGGGCTGGTGTTTCAGGGTTAAGGGCAGTGCAGTGGTGTTCGGGCAGTGTAGGGGTCTTGCTGGGGATGGTGTTTCAGGGTTTAGGGCAGTGGTGTTCGGGCAGTGTAGGGGGTCTTGCTGAGGGTGATGTTTCAGGGTTTAGGGCAGTGCAGTGGTGTTCGGGCAGTGTAGGGGTCTTGCTGGGGTTTTGTTTCAGGGTTTAGGGCAGTGCAGTGATGTTCGTGCAGTGTAGGGGGTCGTGCTGGGGATGGTGTTTCAGGGTTTAGGGCAGTGCAGTGGTGTTTGGGCAGTGTAGGGGGTCGTGCTGGGGTAGGTGTTTCAGGGTTCAGGGCAGTGCAGTGGTGTTCAGGCAGTGTAGGGGGTCCTGCTGAGGCTGGTGTTTCACGGTTTAGGGCAGTGCAGTGGTGTTCGGGCAGTGTAGGGGGTCGTGCTGGGGCTGGTGTTTCAGGGTTTAGGGCAGTGCAGTGGTGTTTAGGCAGTGTAGGCGGTCGTGCTGGGGCTGGTGTTTCAGGGTGTAGGGCAGTGCAGTGGTGTTCGGGCAGTGTAGGGGGTCGTGCTGGGGCTGGTGTTTCAGGGTTTAGGACAGTGCAGTGGTGCTCGGGCAGTGTAGGGGGTTGTGCTGGGGGTGGTGTTTCAGGGTTTAGGGTAGTGTAGTGGTGTTCGGGCAGTGTAGGGGGTTATGCTGGGGCTGGTGTTTCAAGGTTTAGGGCAGTGCAGTGGTGTTCGGGCAGTGTAGGGGGTCGTGCTAGGGCTGGTGTTTCAGGGTTTTGGGCAGAGCAGTGGTGTTCGGGCAGTGTAGGGGGTCATGCTGTGGGTGGTGTTTCAGGGTTTAGGGCAGTGCAGTGGTGTTCGGGCAGTGTAGGGGGTTGTGCTGGGGGTGGTGTTTCAGGGTTTAGGGCAGTGGTGTTCGGGCAGTGTAGGGGGTCTTACTGGGGGTGATGTTTCAGGGTTTAGGGCAGTGCAGTGGTGTTCGGGCAGTGTAGGGGTCTTGCTGGGGGGTAGTGTTCCAGGGTTTATGGCAGTGCAGTGGTGTTCGGGCAGTGTAGGGGTCGTGCTGGGGGTGGTGTTTCAGGGTTTAGGGCAGTGCAGTGGTGTTCGGGCAGTGTAGGGGGTCGTGAAGGGGGTGGTGTTTCAGGGTTTAGGGCAGTGCAGTGGTGTTCAGGCAGTGTAGGGGGTCGTGCTAGGGGTGGTGTTTCAGGGTTTAGGGCAGTGCAGTGGTGTTCGGGCAGTGTAGGGGTCGTGCAGGGGCTGGTGTTTCAGGGTTTAGGGCAGTGCAGTGGTGTTCGGGCAGTGTAGGGGGTCGTGCTGGGTTAGTGGTTTAGGATTTAGGTTAGTGCAGTGGTGTTTGTGTAGTGTAGGGGGTCGTGCTTTGGGTAGTTTTTCAGGGTTTAGGGTAGTGCCGTGGTGCTTGTGTAGTGTAGGGGGTTGTGCTGGGGGTAGTGTATATATATATATATATATTTATAAAACAAATGCCCGTGAGCTCTCAGGCAGCACTCGACAGTTCGCCTTTTTAAATATCAGCTTGTCGTGATCTTCCCGCTGTAATTTCCTAATGCCTGATGCGTTTCCACGGCTCACGCCGTTTCTTCAGAGGCATTGAAGCAATCAAGTGGCGCTGCGGATGCTCCATTACATATTCAAATGTCAGGCGTATTTTTATTGGTTATTTGCCCCTCGTGGGACTCCTGCAATGTGCGTGCTGATATTCCAAAGCCTGTTGGGACATGTAGTCCTGGGAGCAATCAATTATTTTCCCTGAGTGGGTTCCCAGCGCTGACTTGTAAACATTAGTGCTATCTTTAAACCTTGGTAGGTAGTAGGAAGTCCGCGGCAAGACTCTCTTCATATTTGGCTCCCTGTGCTGAATGGCTTGGACACAGTTCCCCGCCTCAGCCTCTCATCAATTTGGAGATGGTGCTTGCCCTCACGGCAGGGCCGCCGTGTCCATAATTTTATTAAACAAATGCCCGTGAGATCTCAGGCAGCACTCGACAGATCGCCTTTTTAAATATCAGCTTGTCGTGATCTTCCCGCTGTAATTTCCTAATGCCTGACGCGTTTCCACGGCTCACGCCGTTTCTTCAGAGGCATTGAAGCAATCAAGTGGCGGTGCGGATGCTCCATTACATATTCAAATGTCAGGCGTATTTTTATTGGTTATTTGCCCCTCGTGGGACTCGCAATGTGCGTGCTGATATTCCAAAGCCTGTTGGGACATGTAGTCCTGGGAGCAATCAATTATTTTCCCTGAGTGGGTTCCCAGCGCTGACTTGTAAACATTAGTGCTATCTTTAAACCTGGTGTAGCAATACGTAACTGAACGAAGT
>CAWUFW010023959.1:0-67265 GCA_963921515.1 Calotriton arnoldi | reverse complement strand
TGACTGAAACCTATGGTTTTTTCAGTGAATTTCAAAGGTTTTTAAATGCTAATTTCTAACTATAACGTGCCTGAAACCTATGATTTTTTAAGTGAATTTCAAAGGTTTTTTAAATGCTAGTTTCTAACTATGCCAACAGAGGTAGGACATGTGAAGAAAGAAGAAATAACGCACAGAAAGAAGCAAAAGATGTGCAGAAAGAACCAACAGAGGAGCAGAAAGAGGCCTTGTTGCAAAATCATCCTGTGCCCACAACTTTTTCAGACGGGTACTGGTGGTAACTGACTCTGACTAACCAGAGCCAGTGCGCGTTTGCACAGTGGTGAAGGGAGGGGGGCCTGAGGTGACATGTGTGCAAACGCGCCCCGTGCCGCGTTTTAAGTTGCGGGATTAAGTCCCCTTGAATCCTGAGGGTCCCTGGGGCCCAACTAGCCCCCCAGGTACCTACAGTTAGGACCACAGAGCTGAGTTGCAGAGAGGCGTTCCGAGGCCACGCACCTTTTTTCACCTCTCTGCAACGCAACTCTGTTGTGCTTACTGAAGGTACCTGGTGGGCTAGTTGGCCCCCAGGATTCAAAGGGAATTAACTCCCCAACTTAAAGCGCACCACAGGGCGTGTTTGCGCACATGTCACCTGAGGCCCCGCCCCTCCCTTCACCACTGTGCAAACGCGCCCCGTGGCGCGTTTTAAGTTGGGGGATTAGGTCACCTTGAATCCTGAGAGTCCCTGGGGCCCAACTAGCCCACCAGGTACTTCCAGTAAGCACCACAGGCCTGCGTTGCAACGCCTGTAACAAATTGTGCAGTTGTGTTTAGGTAGTGAAGAGGGTCGTGCTGGGGGTAGTGTTTTAGGGTTTAGGGTAGTGCAGTGGTGTTTGTGTAGTGTAGGGGGTCATGCTGGGGGTAGATTTAGGGTTTAGGGTAGTGCAGTGGTGTTTGGGTAGTGTAGGGAGTCGTGCTGGGGGAGTGTTTTAGGGTTTAGGGTAGTACAGTGGTGTTTGGGTAGTGTAGGGGGTCGTGCTGGGATTAGTGTTTTAGGGTTTTAGGGTTTAGGGTAGTGCAGTGGTATTTGGGTAGTGTAGGGGATACTGCTGGGGGTAGTGTTTTAGGGTTTAGGGTAGTGCAATGGTGTTTGGGTAGTGTAGGGGGTACTGCTGGGGGTAGTGTTTTAGGGTTTAGGGTAGTGCAGTGGTGTTTGGGTAGCGTAGGGGGTACTGCTGGGGTAGTGTTTTATGGTTTAGGGTAGTGCAGTGGTGTTTGGGTAGTGTAGGGGTTCGTGCTGGGGGTAGTTTTTAGGGTTTAGGGTAGTGCAGGGGTGTTTGTGTAGTGTAGGAGGTCGTGTTTTAGGGTTTAGGGTAGTGCAGTGGTCTTTGGGTAGTGTAGGGAGTCGTGCGGGGGTATTGTTTTAGAGTTTAGGGTAGTGCAGTGGTCTTTGGGTAGTGTAGGGGGTTGTGCGGGGGGTAGTGTTTTAGGGATTAGGGTAGTGCATTGGTATTTGGGTAGTGTAGGGGGTCATGCGGGGGGTAGTGTTTTAGGGTTTAGGGCAGTGCAGTGGTGTTTAGGTAGTGTAGGGGGTCGTGCTGGGGGAGTGTTTTAGGGTTTAGGGCAGTGCAGTGGTGTTCGGGTAGTGTAGGGGGTCGTGCTGGGGGGAGTGTTTTAGGGTTTAGGGCAGTGCAGTCGTGTTCGGGTAGTGTAGGGGGTCGTGCTGGGTGGAGTATTTTAGGGTTTAGGGTAGTGCAGTGGTGTTCGGGTAGTGTAGGGGGTCGTGCTGGGGGTAGTGTTCTAGGGTTTAGGGCAGTGCAGTGGTGTTCGGGCAGTGTAGGGGGTCGTGCTGGGGGTGGTGTTTTAGGGTTTAGGGCAGTGCAGTGGTGTTCGGGCAGTGTAGGGGGTCGTGCTGGGGGTGGTGTTTCAGGGTTTAGGGCAGTGCAGTGGTGTTCGGGCAGTGTAGGGGGTAGTGCAGGGGGTGGTGTTTCAGGGTTTAGGGCAGTGCAGTGGTGTTCGGGCAGTGTAGGGGGTCGTGCAGGGGTGGTGTTTCAGGGTTTAGGGCAGTGGTGTTCGGGCAGTGTAGGGGGTCATGCTGGAAGTGGTGTTTCAGGGTTTGGGGCAGTGCAGTGGTGTTCGAGCAGTAAAGGGGGTCATGCTGGGGGTGGTGTTTCAGGGTTTAGGGCAGTGCAGTGGTGTTCGGGCAGTGTAGGGGGCGGTGCAGGGGGTGGTGTTTCAGGGTTTAGGGCAGTGCAGTGGTGTTCGGGCAGTGTAGGGGGTGGTGCAGGGGGTGGTGTTTCAGGGTTTAGGGCAGTGCAGTGGTGTTCGGGCAGTGTAGGGGGTCGTGCAGGGGGTGGTGTTTCAGGGTTTAGGGCAGTGCAGTGGTGTTCGGGCAGTGTAGGGGGCGGTGCAGGGGGTGGTGTTTCAGGGTTTAGGGCAGTACAGTGGTGTTCGGGCATTGTAGGGGGTGGTGCTGGGGCTGGTGTTTCAGGGTTTAGGGCTGTGCAGTGGTGTTCGGGCAGTGTAGGGGGTCGTGCTGGGGCTGGTGTTTCAGGGTTTAGGGCAGTGCAGTGGTGTTCGGGCAGTGTAGGGGGTCGTGCTGGGGCTGGTGTTTCAGGGTTTAGGGCAGTGCAGTGGTGTTCGGGCAGTGTAGGGGGTCATGCTGGGGCTGGTGTTTCAGGGTTTAGGGCAGTGCAGTGGTGTTCGGGCAGTGTAGGGGTCTTGCTGGGGCTGGTGTTTCAGAGTCTAGGGCAATGCAGTGGTGTTCGGGCAGTGTAGGGGTCTTGCTGGGGCTGGTGTTTCAGGGTTTAGGGCAGTGCAGTGGTGTTCGGGCAGTGTAGGGGGTCGTGCTGGGGGTGGTGTTTCAGGGTTTAGGGCAGTGCAGTGGTGTTCGGGCAGTGTAGGGGGTCGTGCTGTGGCTAGTGTTTCAGGGTTTAGGGCAGAGCAATGGTGCTCAGGCAGTGTAGGGGGTTGTGCTGGGGGTGATGTTTCAGGGTTTAGGGCAGTGCAGTGGTGTTAGGGCAGTGTAGGGGGTCGTGCTGGGGGTGGTGTTTCAGGGTTTAGGGCAGTGCAGTGGTGTTCCGGCAGTGTAGGGGGTCGTGCAGGGGGTGGTGTTTCAGGGTTTAGTGCAGTGGTGTTCGGGCAGTGTAGGGGGTCGTGCTGGGGTGGTGTTTCAGGGTTTAGGGCAGTGCAGTGGTGTTCGGGCAGTGTAGGGTGTCATGCTGAGGGGTGGTGTTTCAGGGTTTAGGGCAGTGCAGTAGTGTTTGGGCAGTGTAGGGGGTTGTGCAGGGGTGGTGTTTCAGGGTTTAGGGCAGTGCAGTGGTGTTCGTCCAGTGTAGGTAGTCTTGCTGGGGGTGGTGTTTCAGGGTTTAGGGCAGTGCAGTAGTTTTCGGGCAGTGTAGGCGGTCGTGCTGGGGCTGATGTTTCAGGGTTTAGGGCAGTGCAGTGGTGTTCGGGCAATGTACGGGGTTGTGCTGGGGCTGGTGTTTCAGGGTTTAGGGCAGTGCAGTGGTGTGCGGGCAGTGTACGGGGTTGTGCTGGGGCTGGTGTTTCAGGGTTTAGGGCAGTGCAGTGGTGTTCGGGCAGTGTAGGGGGTCGTGCTGGGGGTGGTGTTTCAGGGTTTAGGGCAGTGCAATGGTGTTCGGGCAGTGTAGGGGGTCGTGCTGGGGCTGGTGTTTCAGGGTTTAGGGCAGTGCAGTGGTGTTTGGGCAGTGTAGGGGGTCATGCTGGGGCTGGTGTTTCAGGGTTTTGGGCAGAGCAGTGGTGTTCGGGCAGTATAGGGGGTCGTGCTGGGGGTGGTGTTTCAGGGTTTAGGGCAGTGCAGTGGTGTTCGGGCAGTGTAGGGGGTCTTGCTTGGGGTGGTGTTTCAGGGTTTAGGGCAGTGGTGTTCGGGCAGTGTAGGGGGTCTTGCTGGGGGTGATGTTATAGGGTTTAGGGCAGTGCAGTGGTGTTCGGGCAGTGTAGGGGGTCTTGCTGGGGGTAGTGTTTCAGGGTTTAGGGCGGTGCAGTGGTGTTCGTGCAGTGTAGGGGGTCGTGCTGGGGGTGGTGTTTCAGGGTTTAGGGCAGTGCAGTAGTGTTCGGGCAGTGTAGGGGGTCGTGCAGGGGGTGGTGTTTCAGGGTTTAGGGCAGTGCAGTGGTGTTCTGGCAGTGTAGGGGGTCATGCTGGGGGTGGGGTTTCAGGGTTTAGGGCAGTACAGTGGTGTTCGGGCAGTGTAGGGGGTCGTGCAGGGGTGGTGTTTCAGGGTTTAGGGCAGAGCAGTGGTGTTCGGGTAGTGTAGGGGGTCGTGCTGGGGCTGGTGTTTCAGGGTTTAGGGCAGTTCAGTGGTGTTCGGGCAGTGTAGGGGTCTTGCTGGGGGTGGTGTTTCAGGGTTTAGGGCAGTGGTGTTCGGGCAGTGTAGGGGGTCTTGCTGGGGGTGATGTTTCAGGGTTTAGGGCAGTGTAGTGGTGTTCGGGCAGTGTAGGGGTCTTGCTGTGGGTAGTGTTTCAGGGTTTAGGGCAGTGCAGTGGTGTTCGTGCAGTATAGGGGGTCGTGCTGGGAATGGTGTTTCTGGGTTTAGGGCAGTGCAGTAGTGTTCGAGCAGTGTAGGGGTTGTGCAGGGGGTGGTGTTTCAGGGTTTAGGGCAGTGCAGTGGTGTTCGGGCAGTGTAGGGGGTCGCGCTGGGGGTTGTGTTTCAGGGTTTAGGGCAGTGCAGTGGTGTTCGGGCAGTGTAGGGGGTCATGCACGGGGTGGTGTTTCAGGGTTTAGGGCAGTGCAGTGGTGTTCGGGCAGTGTAGGGTGTTGTGCTGGGGCTGGTGTTTCAGGGTTCAGGGCAGTGCAGTGGTGTTCAGGCAGTGTAGGGGGTCGTGCTGAGGCTGGTGTTTCACGGTTTAGGGCAGTGCAGTGGTGTTCGGGCAGAGTAGGGGGTCGTGCTGGGGCTGGTGTTTCAGGGTTTAGGGCAGTGCAGTGGTGTTCGGGCAGTGTAGGCGGTCGTGCTGGGGCTGGTGTTTCAGGGTTTAGGGCAGTGCAGTGGTGTTCGGGCAGTGTAGGCGGTCGTGCTGGGGCTGGTGTTTCAGGGTTTAGGGCAGTGCAGTGGTGTTCGGGCAGTGTAGGGGGTCGTGCTGGGGCTGGTGTTTCAGGGTTTAGGGCAGTGCAGTGGTTCTCGGGCAGTGTAGGGGTCATGCTGGGGGTGATGTTTCAGGGTTTAGGGTAGTGCAGTGGTGTTCGGGCAGTGTAGGGGGTCATGCAGGGGCTGGTGTTTCAAGGTTTAGGGCAGTGCAGTGGTGTTCGGGCAGTGTAGGGGGTCGTGCTGGGGCTGGTGTTTCAGGGTTTTGGGCAGAGCAGTGGTGTTCGGGCAGTGTAGGGGGTCATGCTGGGGGTAGTGTTTCAGGGTTTAGGGCAGGTCAGTGGTGTTCGGGCAGTGTAGGGGGTCGTGCTGGGGGTGGTGTTTCAGGGTTTAGGTCAGTGGTGTTCGGGCAGTGTAGGGGGTCTTGCTGGGGCTGATGTTTCAGGGTTTAGGGCAGTGCAGTGGTGTTCGGGCAGTGTAGGGGGTCTTGCTGGGGGTAGTGTTTCAGGGTTTAGGGAAGTGCAGTGGTGTTCGGGCAGTGTAGGGGGTCATGCTGGGGGTGGTGTTTCAGGGTTTAGGGCAGTGCAGTGGTGTTCGGGCAGTGTAGGGGGTCGTGAAGGGGGTGGTGTTTCAGGGTTTAGGGCAGTGCAGTGGTGTTCGGGCTGTGTAGGGGGTTGTGCTAGGGGTGGTGTTTCAGGGTTTAGGGCAGTGCAGTGGTGTTCGGGCAGTGTAGGGGGTCATGCAGGGGCTGGTGTTTCAGGGTTTAGGGCAGTGCAGTGGTGTTCGGGCAGTGTAGGGGGTCGTGCTGGGGGTAGTGTTTTAGGGTTTAGGGTAGTGCAGTGGTGCTTGTGTAGTGTAGGGGGTCGTGCTGGGGGTAGTGTTTTAGGGTTTAGGGTAGTGCAGTGGTGTTTGTGTAGTGTAGGGGGTCATGTTTTAGGGTAGTGCAGTGGTGTTTGGGTAGTGTAGGGGGTCGTGCTGGGGTAGTGTTTTAGGATTTAGGTTAGTGCAGTGGTGTTTGGGTAGTGTAGGGGGTCGTGCTGGGGGTAGTGTTTTAGCGTTTAGGGTAGTGCAGTGGTGTTTGTGTAGTGTAGGGGGTCGTGCTGGGTGTAGTGTTTTAGGGTTTAGGGTAGTGCAGTGGTGCTTGTGTAGTGTAGGGGGTCGTGCTGGGGGTAGTGTTTTAGGGTTTAGGGTAGTGCAGTGGTGTTTGTGTAGTGTAGGGGGTCATGTTTTGGGGTAGTGCAGTGGTGTTTGGGTAGTGTAGGGGGTCGTGCTGGTGGTAGTGTTTTAGGATTTAGGTTAGTGCAGTGGTGTTTGGGTAGTGTAGGGGGTGGTGCTGGGGGTAGAGTTTTAGGGTTTAGGATAGTGCAGTGGTGCTTGTGTAGTGTAGGGGGTCGTGCTGGGGGTAGTGTTTTAGGGTTTAAGGTAGTGCAGTGGTGTTTTTGTAGTGTAGGGGGTCATGTTTTAAGATGCAATGCTCCAATACCTGACCAGTCTGCACTACATAAAACTGCAAAAAAACTAAAAATAAAAAGTGTTTTGCACACTTTTGTCATTGGGCTATATGTGGGCTACATCTGGGTAATATTTGTGCTACATTTGGGCTCTTTTTTCACTGGTGGCCATTTTGGAAGACTTCTTTGTTATGAAGTTTCCTAATTTCTTCATTTACTGCAGTCTCCTCAGTAGGAAATGCTTTCAGTTTTTACTTTGATTCCATCAAGAAGGCATTCAGATGTGTCTCACATCTGCCATAAATTCAGAATGTTAGCACTCTAGTTGCTCATTAGATCACTGGAGTAAAGCTACTGCTAGTCTGGTAGTCTGCTGCTGGTAATGAAAGTGATTGTTTCAGTCTGCATGTCAGAATGTTTCAGTCTGCATGTCAGAATTTTCTAATGAAATAGAAGAGGATTTGAGATCTCACTTAAAACATGCCCTAATTTTTCTTTCTGCAGCACTAACCATAATTTCTATTTCAAAAGATCCCCTCATTTTGTTCCTTTTTAAATTAAATGTTTTAAGTGTTACCGGTTTATTCCAATCAAGATGGCTTCAGGTGTGCCATACTTTTGTCATAAGTAAGGCTGTTAGCGCTCTAGTTGTTCTTTAGAACACTCTGGGAAGCTGCAGTAGAACACAAAGGCATCAACTGGCAGGCTGCTCCTGTTGAAATATAACAGGAAGATATTTGAGATCACACTTGAAATATGTCCTAATTTTTCTTTCTACAGCACTAACCATAATTTCTATGACAAAATGAACCCCATCATTTTGTTCCTTTTTAAATTAAATGTTTTAAGTGTTACCAGTTTATTCCAATCAAGATGGCTTCAGGTGTGCCATACTTTTGTCATAAGTAAGGCTGTTAGCACTCTAGTTGTTCTTTAGAACACTCTGGGAAGCTGCAGTAGAACACAAAGGCATCAACTGGCAGGCTGCTCCCGTTGAAATATAACAGGAAGATATTTGAGATCACACTTGAAACATGTCCTAATTTTTCTTTCTACAGCACTAACCATAATTTCTATGACAAAATGAACCCCATCATTTTGTTCCTTTTTAAATTAAATTGTTTAAGTGTTACCAGTTTATTCCAATCAAGATGGCTTCAGGTGTGCCATACTTTTGTCATAAGTAAGGCTGTTAGCACTCTAGTTGTTCTTTAGAACACTCTGGGAAGCTGCAGTAGAACACAAAGGAATCAACTGACAGTCTCTGCCCTTGTTGGATGTACATGTTTTACTGAGAATGTCAGACTTCATTCTCACATGACTGAGAAAGATAATGTGAATTTACAGAAAATATGCTCTCATTTTAGCTTCTGGAGCACCTTCCAAACCTCCATGGGACAAGCATGTGAAAATAGTGTTCTCTCAAACATGATTCATGATATCCCAGCAGAAGGTTTTTCACATGGTAAAATCACCTTAGAATACACCACAATTCCTAAAATTAGTATGGTACCATCAACAAATAAATTCTAATGTAACTAAAGCCTGTTATCACCCTTTATAGTTCTCCTTTTGGTGACCCTCAAAATCTTCTATTCACTACAATGCATTTCAATGAGGTACTATCATTTATATTGGTCCCAAGATGGCTGCCAGCAATTCCAGGATGAAGTGCTGACAGCCAATCAAATCTCACGATGACATGTGTGGTTAGGCTCCGCCCAGATATATATGTGACTTTACTTTTGATTTTCTCAGGAACTACTGAACGGATTTACACCATTTAAGCAAAAGGCACGACACTGAACCAAGGGCTACCTCTTTGCCAAGTTTGGTGTAATTCCGTTCAGCAGTTCGGGCTGTAGCTGCGACTAAAGGTTCCTATGGAAAAATGAATGGGGAAAACGCGTTTTGGGACCCCCCTTTTTCTCGGCCCCCGCTTGACGTATCACCCCGAGACTTTCAGGATAGGAGCGGACCGGAGCGCCCCAACAAGTTGGAAACTTTCGCGAAGATTCGTCAACCGGCGCCAACGTTATTTCAAATAGAATGTCGCGGATTTCCTATGGATAATAGGTTTTAACTATAACTATCTACTGGCGACCGCCAGTAGATAATATATATATATATATATATATATATATATATATATATATATATATATATATATATATATATATATTACCTACTGGCGGTCGCCAGTAGGTAGTTATAGTTAGAACCTAGTTTCCATAGGAGAAGCATTTTTTGATTTGCTAATAACTTTGGCGTCGTTTGACGAATCTTCGAAATTCTCTAAAAAACAAGTCTATCCAGGTCAGCTCCTATCCTGAGAGTTTGGGGCTGATTCGTCAAGCGGGGGCTGAGAAAAAAGGGGGGTCCAAAAACGCGTTTTCCCCATGTTAATTTCCATAGGAAATTTTGAGACAGGCTACAGCCCGAACTGCTGAACGGAATTACTCCAAATTTGGCAAAAAGGTATTGCTTGGTTCAGAAAGCGACCGTTTTTTTAAATGGTGTAAATCCTTTCAGTAGTTGCTGAGAAAATCAAAAAATAAGAGTCAAAAAATCAATTTCCCATAGGAAACTTTAGGCAAGGCTACAGCCGAAACTGCTGAACGGAATTACCCCAAATTTGGCAAAAAGGTAGTGCTTGGTTCAGAAAGCAACCCCCCAGGGCCAGCTCCTGCAGTGTCCCGGGGTGCCCACCCCCGGGACACTGCTGTTTGCTATGGCCGTACAGGAGCCCTGCGGCTCCCGCCCTGTCATAGCAAACTTGCTTTGGATTTTGAAAGCGAGAGCAGGGAAACCTGCTCTCGCTTCCAAAATCCAAAGCTGATTGCTTTTCCACATGGGGAGCTGCATGTCAGCAGCTCCCCGTGTGGAAAAGCAATGCCGGCTCCCGCAGGACGGGGGAGCCGGCGGGACCATGGGGGCATTGGGGCTCCCCCCACGGTCCCCAACGGTGAGGCCAGGCCCCGGGGGATGGGGTCCACGCGGCCCCCCTCCCCTGTGAATTTTCTTTTTTTTTTTAAAACAGAGAGGCCAGGCCCCAGGGGATGGGGTCCCCGGGGCCATAATTGGCCTGAGGAGGGGGGCCACGCGGCCCCCCTCCCAAAAATAAAAAACAAAAGGATGGCCAGGCCCCGGGGGATGGGGTCCCCGGGGCCAATAGAGGCCTCAGGAGGGGGGCCACGCAGCACCCCTCCTTAAAAAAAATATATGTGGCCATGCCCCGGGGGATGGGGTCCCCGGGGCTGGAATTGGCCATGGGAGGGGGGCCACGCGGCCCCCTTCCCGTTTACATTTTTTTTTTTTTAAAAAGGGGTCAGGCGCTGGGGATGGGGTCCCCAGGGCCTAAAAAAAGGAAAGAGAAGGAGGGCCACACAGCCCCCCTTCTTAAATTTTTTTTTTTTTTAAAAAGCCGGCATTGCGGCTAGGCCCCGCCCCCTCCCTGCAGCACTCAGCAAACGCGCCCCCTGGCACATTGTAAGTTGGGGGATTAATTCCCCTTCAATACTGAGGGTCCCTGGGGGCCAACTAGCCCACCAGGTACCTCCAGTATGCGCCAGGGAGCTGCGTTGCAGAGAGGAGTTCAGAGGCCACACCCCTTTTTACACCTCTCTGCAACACAGATCTGTGGCGCTTACTGGAGGTACCTGGTGGGCTAGTTGGCCCCCAGGGACCCTCAGGACTCAAGGGGAATTAATCCCCCAATTTACAACACGCCAGAGGGCGCGTTTGCACAGTGGTGCAGGGAGGGGGCGGGGCCTGACATAGCAAGTGTGCAAACGCACCCCCTGGCACATTGTAAATTGGGGGATTAAGTCCCCTTCCATCCTGAGGGTCCCTGGGGCGACCAACCCACCAGGTACCTCCAGTATGTGCCAGGAGCTGCGTTGCAGAGAGGTGTTCAGAGGCCACGCCCTTTTACACCTCTCTGCAACACAGCTCTGTGGCGCTTACTGGAGGTAGCTGGTGGGCTAGTTGGCCCCCAGGGACCCTCAGGACTCAAGGGGATTTAATCCCCCAATTTACAACGCTCCAGGGGGCGCGTTTGCACAGTGGTGCAGGGAGGGGGCGTGGCCTGATGTGACAAGTGTGCAAACACGCCCTGTGGCGCATTTTAAGTTGGGGGATTAAGTCCCCTTGAATCTGAGGGTCCCTGGGGGCCAACTAGCCCACCAGGTACCTCCAGTAAGCGCCAGGGAGCTGCGTTGCAGAGAGGTGGTCCAAGGCCACGCCCCCTTTTTACACCACTCTGCAACGCAGCTCTGTGGTGCTTACTGGAGGTAGCTGGTCCCTGTGGGACCCCCTGAGCAGGCCTAGGGGGTCAGGGTGTTTCTAACTTGCCCCCTTTTTCTTGTTTTTTAACCTTTTTTCCTCTGTTTTCTTGTGACTCGGTTACCGAGTCACAAGATGGCTGCCAACACATTCTGGTTTGGAGTATTGGCAGCCAATCAGAATTGAGCTCGTGCTCAGAAGTGTGCGCGAGCCCTCCTCGGTGCTCAGATATCGATATTTTTATTTTTTTAATTTATCAGCAACTACTGAACGGATTTATACCATTTAAAATATAGGGCGCTTTCTGAACCAAGAGCTACCTTTTTGAAACTTTTTGTGAAGATTCCTCAACCAATGCCAAAGATATAAGCAAGTCAAAGCAACTCTTTTCCTATGGAAACTAGGTCCTAACTATAACTAGGGCTCCCGGTTTTATGGTATTTATTTTTTTAACATTTCCATCTGTATTTATCCATATTTATTTTTTGTCCATTTTATCTGTATTTATCCATATTTATTTTGTGTTTTGCATATATATGAAGTTGTAAAACTGTACATTTCCATATTTATTTAACTGATAGACGTATACTCATACTTTGATGTCTAGCGAGTTTTAGCTATTTAAGCTGCCAAACATTATATAACAAAACATCCACTGGTAAATACTAGCATTATACCACAAATGTATATTGACACATGCCATTATTTAAAGAAATTTCATCCTGTTTTTTAATTTCCCATGCTGTCCATCTGTTCTGCTGTTGGGCTTTAATACATCAAAGACAGCACGGAGAGTCACTTAAAAGCAGCACAATTTTCTGTATTTATCCACTTTTAAAAATAAATGCAGACAGAAAACACATTGTTTTCTGTCTGTATTTATCTGTAAAAACGGAAAACAGGGAGCCTTAACTATAACTACCTACTGATAACCACCAGCAGGTGATATATATATATATGTATATATACTTTTGATGAATCTTCACAAAATGTTCCCAAAAAAGTGTACCACTGATTCTAGTTGTGCATGGAAAGTTTCAGTGTGATAGGTCAAGCGGGGGCTGAGAAAAGTTGGGGGGCTCAAAAAAGTGTATTTCTCATGATAATTCCTATATGGATTTTAAACACGACTAAAGCCCGAACAGCTGAATAGAATTACACCAAAGTTGGTAAAAAGGTAGATTGTGGTCCAAAAGGCGATCTTTTTGTGATTTGGTGTAAATCCGTTTAGTAAGTTTCGAGATATTAACTGAAATCGAAATTTATATATCTAGGGACGCAGATCCTCTGTGGATCCTCGTTGGATTTGCGAATCCACACGCCAACAGCAATGCTGTGATTGGCTGGCCGCAACCTGAGAGGAAAGTTGCAGCTTCCATTTTGTTCATCGGGACTCTGTTCCCAGTGGGGAAAATAAAGTTAAACAGTGATAGAAGGGGTCAGGATAGAGGTAGACCTGGGACTAGTGGAGGGGTCTGTGAGGGACCTTTAAGTGCAAAAACGAGTGGATCAGCATGAGCCTCCCTGGATCCTCCATGGTTTCTACTGGATCCTCCCGGATTTGGTTGGATTCGGGTGGATCCGTGGATCCAGACCCAAATTTAAAAAAAAACATACACTCATTCACAGATCCACACACCTACTCACACACTCACTCACACACCCACTTACACACCCACACAACCACTCACACACCCATGCAGCCACTCACACACACCTACTCACAGACCCTCAAAACCACTCACACACCCCCACATGTCATTTGAGATGTCATCAGTGATGTCATCAGTGATGTCACTGACCATGTCATGAGTGATGTAATATGTGACGTCATCAGCAGTGCATTGCGGGGGCGCGAGTTATAGTTAGCTGAACTAACTATAACGGGGAATTTCACGGGTTTTGTACGAGTGCAATGTCCAACTAACTATAACTGTCCCTAAAACCTATGGTTTTTTCAGTGAATTTCTAAGGTTTTTTAAATGCTAATTTCTAACTATAACGTGCCTGAAACCTATGGTTTTTCAGTGAATTTCAAAGGTTTTTAAATGCTAATTTCTAACTATACCGTGCCTGAAACCTATGGTTTTTTCAGTGAATTTCAAAGGTTTTTAAATGCTAATTCCTAACTGTAACGTGCCTCAAACCTATGGTTTTTTCATTGAATTTCAAAGGTTTTGTAAATGACAATTTTTAAATGTATTAATTGTTATATTTATTTTTTTGATACTGATTTACTACATTTTTTAAACTATTTATTTTTAGATATTTTTTTAAATTACATTATAATTACATTATACATTACATTACAAAATATACTTTCTCAGAATGGATTACTTTAGTTTAAATACTTTGCAAATAGGCAATAGACTTTTAAGCACAGTAGTTACAGTTGTTGCAATGGGCAACACATTTTCAAACACAATGCAACATTGAGCTCAATGTGAATTTCTAGTTAAATGCAATTAGTTACTTTATGGATTACTTTTCTAACCACAGGACTGGATCCTAGATTCAGTCCTGGGACATCTCCTGTAAACAGTTGAGTAAAAGCGTTTTGGTTACAGTAGTGATTTTTAAGGAATATTATTGTATTTTAAAAGTTGACACAGAAACTTTTTCACATAGAATCACCAATGTTATCCTATGGGAGGAAATTCACTTAGCAGGTAAGTAGTGTTATCGTTACTTTTTCTTACTCAGGCGTGGATCCTGGATCCAGCACTGGTGCATCTCCTGTAAACAGTTGAAAGAATGCGTTTAAGTCATACAGGCGATTTTTAAGGAATATTTGTAGTTTGTGAAAATCGACACTTTGAAACTTTTCTGCTGAAAACCAGACAATGGATTCCTATGGAAGGAAATTCAAGTTACTGGTAAGTACGGTTAGAATTACTTTTCAGGATCTGTACTGGGCTCAAAGATGCAGCACTGAGGTCTCTCCTGATAACAGGTGAGTAAATTGGAATTCGTTGTTCGGCTGATTTTAGAGGAATATTATACATTTCCAAAACTCCACACTTAGAAGAATTTCCAAGTGAAACCAGTCAATGTTAGCCTATGGAAGGAAATTCAAGTTACTGGTAAGTATGGTTAGAATTACTTTTCAGGATCAGCACTGGGCTCAAAGATGCAGCACTGAGGTCTCTCCTGATAACAGGTGAGTAAATTGGAATTCGTTGTTCGGCTGATTTTAGAGGAATATTATACATTTCCAAAACTCCACACTTAGAAGAATTTCCAAGTGAAACCAGTCAATGTTAGCCTATGGAAGGAAATTCAAGTTACTGGTAAAGTACGGTTAGAATTACTTTTAGGATCAGTACTGGGCTCAAAGATGCAGCACTGAGGTCTCTCCTGATAACAGGTGAGTAAATCGGAATTCGTAGTTCTGCTGATTTTAGAGGAATATTTGTATGTTTCAAAAATCGACACTTAGAAACCAGCAAAAAGCAGGCAATGATATCCTATGGAAGGAAATTCAAGTTACTGGTAAGTACGGTTAAAATTACTTTTCGTGATCAGTACTGGGCTCAAAGATGCAGCACTGAGGTCTCTCCTGATAACAGGTGAGTAAATCGGAATTCGTAGTTCGGCTGATTTTAGAGGAATATTATAAAGTTCCAAAACTCCACACTTAGAAGAATTTCCAAGTGAAACCAGTCAATGTTAGCCTATGGAAGGAAATTCAAGTTACTGGTAAGTACGGTTAAAATTACTTTTCAGGATCAGTACTGGGCTCAAATATGCAGCACTGAGGTCTCTGCTGATAACAGGTGAGTAAATCGGAATTCGTAGTTCGGCTGATTTTAGAGGAATTTTTGCACTATGGTGAAGGAAGGGGGTGGGGCCTGAGGTGACATGTCTGCAAACACGCCCTGTGGCGCGTTTTAAGTTGGAGAATTAATTCCTCCTCAATCCCGAGGGTCCCTAGGGCCCAACTAGCCCACCAGGAACCTCCAATATGCGCCAGGGAGCTGGGTTGCAGAGAGGTGTTCAGAGGCCACGCCCCTTTTTGCACCTCTCTGCAACGCAGCTCTGTGGCACTTTCTGGACGTACCTGGTGGGGTAGTTGGCCCCCAGGGACCCTCAGGATTGAAGGGGATTTAAGTCCCCATCTTAAAACGCGCCACGGGGCCTGTTTGCACACATGTCACCTGAAGTCCCGCCCCCTCCCTTCACCACTGTGCAAACGCGCCCTGTGGTGCGTTTTAAGTCGGGGGATTAACTCCCCTTGAATCCTGAGGGTGCCTGGGTTGCAACTAGCCCACCAGCTACCTCCATTAAGCGCCACAGAGCTATGTTGCAGAGAGGTGTAAAAAGGGGCGTGGCCTCAGAACACCTCTCTGCAACGCAGCCCCTGGCGCATACTGGAGGTTCCTGGTGGGCTAGTTGGCCCCCAGGGACCCCCAGTATTCAAGGGAATTCGTCCCCTTCTGCAAACGCGCCAGGAGGCGCGTTTGCAGAGTGCTCCAAGGAGGGGAGTGGCCTCCAGCGCGATGCCGGTATTTTTTAATTTGTTTTTTAAGAAGGGGGCTGTGTGGCCCCCTTCTTTCTAATTTTTGGCCCTGGGGACCCCATTCCCCAGGGCCTGCCCCCTAATATTTTTTTTTAAAAACGAAAAATTTGGAAGGGGGCCGTGGCCCCCTCCCCAGGCCTTAATCGGCCCCGGGGACCCCATCCCCGGGGCTTGGCCTTTTTTCTCCAAAAATACTTATGGAGGGGGGCTGCGTCGCCCCGATCCTCAGGCCAGTTATGGCCCCGGGGACCCCATCTCCCGGGGCCGGCCTTTTTTTATTTTTTTATTTTTTTAAAATTCATTTTGGGGAGGGGGGCCGCATGGCCCCCCTCCTGGGCCACTTGTAGCCCCGGGAACCCCATCCCCCGGGGCTGGCCCTCTCCGTTGGGGACCGTGAGGGGGTCCCCAATCCCCCACACGGTCTCGCCGGCTCCCCGCGTCCTCGGGAGCCGGCATTGCTTTCCACATGGGGAGCTGCTAAGATGCTGCTCCCCGTGTGGAAACCAATCGTCTTTGGTTTTGGAAGAGAGAGCAGGTTTCCTGCTCTTTCTTCCAAAACAAAGCAGTTTGCTATGACAGGACGGGAGCCGCGAGGCTCCGTCCTGTCATAGCAAACTACAGTGTCCCGGGGGTAGGCACCCCGGGACACTGCAGGAGCCACCCCTGGGGGGTGGTGGTCCCCAGGGCCATCAAGGGCTCCAGGAGGGGGGGCCGCGCGGCTCCCCTCCCATCATGTGCACAGCCCCGGGGAGGTGGTGGTCCCCAGGGCTCTGGGGGTCCGTAACGGACCCCCCTATTTAAATATTTAGTGCCCCGGGGAGGTGGCGGTCCCCGGGGCATGTGGGGGGGCTAGAGCCCCCCCACACAGGTAATAGAATTTTTAAAAAAAGAAGCCCCGGGGGGTGGCGGTCCTTGGGGCTGTGGGAGGGCTCAGCGCCCTCCAGCACCATTTTTTTGTAAAGCCCCGGGGGGTGGCGGTCCCCGGGGCTTGGGGGGGCCTTAGAGGCCCCCCTTCATAAATATGATAAACCCCCGCATGCCCCCGGGACTTGGCCCACCCGGGGGCCAATTAAGAACGAAGCGCGGGAACCCGCGATTCGTTTTTTTTTTTTTAAATCGGCAGGATCCGCGCACCCAGCGCGTTTTTTGCCGATTTTTAAAAAAAAATCCTTGTAGGACCCCCTGAGCAGGCCTAGGGGGTCAGGGTGTTTCTACCCTGCCCCCTTTTTGCGTTTTGCACACTTTTTTTACTGCTTTCTTGTTCCTCAGTTCTACCGAGGAACAAGATGGCTGCCAACACTTCCTGATTTGGAGTGTTGACAGCCAATTAGCATACAGCTCGTGATCGGGAGGGTGCACGGACCCTACGCAGCCATAGATATATATGTGATTTTACTTTTGATTTTCTCAGCAACTACTGAACGGATTTACACCATTTAACAAAAAGGGTTCTTTCTGAACCAAGAACTACCTCTTTGCCAAATTTGGTGTAATTCCGTTCAGCAGTTCGGGCTGTAGCCGTGGCTAAAGTTTCCCTTTTTACACCACTCTGCAAATGCGCCTCTTGGTGCACTGATGGTGGGGCGATGAGGTCCTCTTGTGTCCTGAGGACCTCAGGACACAAGTGGACTTCATCCCCCGAGCAGCAGTGCGCCAGGAGCTGTGTTTGCAGAGTGGTGTAGAAAGGGGGTGTGGCCTCGGACCACCTCTCTGCAATGCAGCTCTGTGGCGCATACTGGAGGTACCTTGTGGGCTAGTTGGCCCCCAGGGACCCTCAGGAATGAAGGGGACTTAATACCCCAACTTAGAACGCGCCAGGAGGTGCGCTTGCAGAGTGGTGGGGAAAGGGGGCGTGGCCTTTGTCCACCTCTCAGCAATCCCACTGTGTGGGGCTTACTGGAGGTAAGACGTAGGCTAGTTGGCCCCTAAAGGACCCCCAGCAGCAAAGGGGACTTCAATCCCCATCCAAGAGCGCGCCAGGGAGCGCGTTTGCAGAGTGGTGGGAAAAGGGGGCGTGGCCTGCTATGAGAACTTAGCAATCCTGCTGTGTGGGACTTACTGGAGGTAATAGAAGGGGTAGTTGGCCATCAAGGATGTCCTTGGGGGCCAACTACCCCTCCTGTTACCTGCAGTAAATCCCACACAGTGGGATTGCTAAGACGTCTAAGGAGGACATGCCCCCCTTTCTCCAACACTCTGCAAACGCACCTCCTGGCAGACTACGGGATGGGGGATGAAGTCCAATTTACTCCAGAGGGACTTTGGGGGCCAAGAAGCCCTCTTGGTACCTCTTCTAAGTCCTATGCAGCGGAATTCCTGAGCGCTGGTCGGAGGCCCAGCATCCTTTGTCCACCACTCTGCAAATGTGACTACTACTTAAAGAAGCGTCTTTCTGCACCTCTGACTTAGAGGTAGTTTTAATCCCCCTGCCCTATTATGTACTGGGCCTTACAGAGGAGGTCATGCCAATCACAGGGGTACCCCAACGTATAGTGTTCCCTAGTGTATGTAGGTGTTTTCACTGTATTCTAAGTGTCTTTTAGCATAGCACTGGTTCTAGGCCTGGTTAGTCAGAGTCAGTTACCACCAGTACCCGTCAGCAAAAAGTTGGGGGCACAGGATGACTTTGCAACAAGGCCTCTTTCTGCTCCTCTGTCGGTTCTTTGTGCACATCTCTTGCTTCTTTCTGCACCTTTATTCGTCTTTCTGGACTTCTGTTGCCTCTTTCTGCATTTCTGTTGCTTCTTTCTGCGCCTTTCTTCCTCTTTCTGCACATGTCCTACCTCTGTAGGCATAGTTAGAAATTAGCATTCAAAAAACCTTTGAAATTCACTGAAAAAAACCATAGGTTTCATGGACGTTATAGTTAGAAATTAGCATTTAAAAAACCTTTGAAATTCACTGAAAAAACCATAGGTTTCAGGGACGTTATAGTTAGAAATTAGCATTTAAAAAACCTTTGAAATTCACAGAAAAAACACAGGTTTCAGGGACGTTATAGTTAGAAATTAGCATTTAAAAAACCTTTGAAATTCACTGAAAAAACCACAGGTTTCAAGGACGTTATAGTTAGAAATTAGCATTTAAAAAACCTTAGAAATTCACTGAAAAAACCACAGGTTTCAGGGACGTTATAGTTAGTTGGACATTTCACTCGTACAAAACCAGTGAAATTCGGACGTGATAGTTAGTTCAGCTAACTATAACTCGTGCCCCGCAATGCTGATGACGTCACATATTACATCACTCATGACATGGTCAGTGACATCACTGATGACATCACTGATGACATCTCAAATGACATCACTGATGACATCACTGATGACATCATCCACGTGATAATTTGATGCATCTTCTCACACCCTAATATAACCATTGATACACCCACTCTAAATTACAGACTGCCATTCTCAAAACCATAGACACTCCAACACCAATAACTACATACCCACTCACTGATTCTTAGGTCTACACACCCATCCACTCACTCACCCAGTCACTCATACTTTTGGTCACTTATCAGTACAGGACTATCATATGCACTCATATACCTATATAGACACTCACACACTGCCACTCATCCATAGAGTTACTCACACACCTAGTCAGTCATGCAAAGAATTAATCACACTCCCATTTACTCATCTATACAGTTATACACACACCACCTCACTTACTCATATAGATACTAACACATACTTACGCTCTTATACAATCACTGATACAAGCACACACTCATCCATACAGCCACTCTCACAATCACTCACTCTCACTTATAGTGATTTATATACTCCAACACTCACATATACTGCCTTTCACATATGTAGTTACTCACACATGTACCACTGAGACATCCATTCACTCACCAACACACCCATACACACACTCACCCACCCATACAGTCCATCACAGATGCACTCTTGAATCCATACACCCAGTGAATCACCCACTCACACATCTATGCACAGAGTCACACACCCCCCACCCACACAAACACTCAGGCACCCATACAGATACTCAGACAACCAATGAATAACCCATATAGACACTCATGTAGCTACTCACCAACCCATGCAGCCGCTTACACACCAACAGACAGACTGATACAGACATTCACACAGTTTAGTCACTAACCCATGGATTTAGTAAAATACATTTAATCACTCACTTATAGAGTCAGTCACGCACCTACTAAATCATCCATTCAGACACTCATACACCCACTCATTCTTCAATACACCTTGGCCTATATATGTTAAACATATTTAAACTTTACAGAAACACACAGTCACTGGATGATGTCATCAGTGATGTCATTTGAGATGTCATCAGTGATGTCATCAGTGATGTCACTGACCATGTCATGAGTGATGTAATATGTGACGTCATCAGCAGTGCATTGCGGGGCGCGAGTTATAGTTAGCTGAACTAACTATAACGTCCGAATTTCTATGGTTTTGTACGAGTAAAATGTCCAACTAACTATAACGTCCCTGAAACCTGTGGTTTTTTCAGTGAATATATATATATATATGTATATATATTACCTATTGGCGATAGCCAGTAAGTAGTTATAGTTAGGACCAAAGTTTCCATAGGAAAAGCGTTTTTTTGTTTTGCCAATAAATTTGGCACCTCTTGACGAATCTTCACAAAATTTGCAAAAAAACGTCCCCTTTTTGGTTGAGCTGCTGTGCTGAAAGTTTCGGGGTGATCAGTCAAGTGGGGGCTGAGAAAAAAGTGGGGGTCTCAAAACGCAATTTCCCTATGTTATGTCTATGGGAATTTTTCATTTTTTGAACACGAAGACCTCTTAGCAACCCCACTGTGTGGGACTTACTGGAGGTAACAGGAGGGGTAGTTGGCCCTCAAGGATGCCCTTTGGGGGTGGCTACCCCTCCTGTTACCTCCAGTAAGTCCCACATATCAGGATTGCTGAAAGGTTGACGGAGGCCATGCCCCTTTCTCTACCACTCTGCAAACGCACCTCCTGGTGCACTACTAGTAAGGGGATAATGTCCCCTTGGCTATTGGGGGTCCTTGGGGGCCAATTACCCCTCCTGTTACCTTCAGTAAGACCCACACATCTGTATTGCTGAGAGGTCATCAGAGGCCACACACCCTTTCTCCACCACTCTGCAAACGCACCTCCTGGCTCACTACTAATAGGGAGATGAAGTCCCTGTGGCTATTTAGGGTCCTTGGGGGACAACTACTCCTCCTGTTACCTCCAGTAAGTCCAAAACACTGGGTTTGCAGAGAGGTTTTTGGTGGCCACGCCACCTTTCTCCACCACTCTGCAAACGTACCTCCTGGTGCACTACTAGTTGGGGGATGAAGTCCCCCTGGCGTTTGAGGATCCTTGGGGGCCAATTACCCCTCCTGTCACCTCCAGTAAGACCCACACATCTGGATTGCTGAGAGGTCATCAGAGGCAACACACCCCTTTTCTCCACCACTCTGCAAACACACCACCTGGCGCACTACTAATAGGGAGATGAAGTCCCCGTGGCTATTTAGGGTCCTTGGGGGAGAACTACTCCTCCTGGTACCTCCAGTAAGTTCCACACAGTGGGTTTGCTGAGAGGTTTTTCATGGCCACGCCCCCTTTCTCCACCACTATGCAAACGTGCCTCCTGGTGCAGCACTAGTTGGGGGATGAAGTCCCCCTGGCTTTTCAGGGTCCTTATGGGCCAATTACCCCTCCTGTTACCTCCAGTAAGACCCACACATCTGGATTGCTGAGAGGTCATTAGAGGCCACACCCTGTTTCTCCACCACTCTGTAAACGCATCCCATGGTGCACTACTAATAGGGAGATGAAGTCCCCGTGGCTATTTAGGGTCCTTGGGAGACAACTACTTACCCTGTTACCTCCAGTAAGTCCCACACAGTGAGTTTGCTGAGAGGTTTTTGGTGGCCACGCCCCCTTTCTCCACCACTATGCAAACGTGCCTCCTGGTGCAGTACTAGTTGGGGTATGAAGTTCCCTTGCCTCTTGAGGGTCCTTGGGGGCCAACTAACCCTCCTATTACTTCCAGTAAGACCTACACAGCTGGATTGCTGAGAGGTCATCAGAGGCCATGCCCCCTTTCTCCACCACTCTTCAAACACACCTCCTGGTGCACTACTGTTTGGGGAAAGAAATCCACTTTAGTCCTGAGGACCTCAGGAGTAAAGTGAAATTCATTCCCCAACCAGCAGCATGCCAGGAGGCACGTTTGCAGAGTGGTGGAGACAGGGGGCATGGCCTCCAAGTCCTCTCAGCAATCCCACTGTCTGGGACTTACTGGAGGTAACAGAAGGGGTTCCTGGATCCCATGGACCCTTAGCATCCAAGGGGACTTCATCCCCAATCCATAACTGCACCAGGAGGCACGTTTGCCGAGTAGTGGTGAAGGGGGCGAAGCCTCTGGCGACTTTTCTTCTTCTTTTAAAAAAAGTTTTTTTAGGGAGGGAGGCTGCGTGGCCCCCCTCACTGGGTCATTTTGGGCCCAGGGATCCCATCCCCCGGGCCCAGCATTTTATTTTTTTATATATATATAATTTATAGAGAGAGGGGCCGAGTGGCTTCCTTCACAGGCTGATTTCGGCCCCGGGGACCCAATCCCCCGGGGCCCAGCCTTTTTATTTATTTATTTAAAGTAATAGGCAGGGCCAGGTAGCCCCCCTCCTTGGCCGATTTTGGACCCAAGGATCCCATCCCACGGTGCTCAGCCTGTAGTGTGGGTGCCCTGGTCCCACCAAGGGCACCCACTGCCTTTGATGGGGATCACGGGGGGAGCCTGAAGGCCCCCATAGTCCCTGCGGGAGCCACCACTGCCTTTACACATAGGGAGCTGCTAACATGCAGCTCCTTGTGTGTAAGAGCAAATTGTGCTCCGCTTTGAGCAAGCGAGAGCAAAATGCTCTTGCTTGCTCAAAGCGGAGCACTGTTTTCTATGGATTGGTGGGACCCAAGCCATAGCAAACTGTAATGTACCGGGGGTGGGCACCCCGGGACATTGCTGGAGCTGGACCTGGGGGGTGGTGGTCCCCAGGGCCATCTAGGGCTCCACGAGGGGGGCCGTGTGGCCCTCCTCCTTTGTCCAAATTTCCACAGGGGGGGCCACAACTGACCCCCCGCATTTACATGAATTGAGCCCCAGGGAAATGGGGGTTCCTGGGGCTGCGGGGTGGCCTAGCGGGCCCCTCCACATTCATACATTATTAGCCTCGGGGAGGTGTGGCCATACGGGCCTCCCTCACATTAATTTTAACAAATTGCCCCGGGGAGGTGGCGGTCCCTGGATCAGTTTACATATGTTTGGCCCACCCGGGGGCTAATTACTACCGAAGCGCGGGAGACCGCGCTTCATTTAAAAAAAGTTGTATATCTGAAAAATCTTTAAATAACTCCGCAACTATTGAACGGATTTACACCAGATCACAAAAAGGCACTTCCTTGGACCAACATCTACCTTTCTACCAAATTTAGTGTAATTCCGTTCAGCAGTTCGGGCTGTAGCCATGTCTAAAGGTCCTATAGGAATTAACCTGGGGAAAACGCGCTTTTAAGCACCCCCTGGTTCTTGGCCCCCACTTGACGGATCACCCCAAAACTTTCAAGACAGCAGCTGAAGTGAGCATCATATCAGTTTTAAAAATTTCGTGAAGATTTGTCATACGGTGCCAAAGTTATTGGCAAATTAAAAAACTCTCTTCCTATGGAAACTAGGTCCTACCTATAACTACCTACCGGCGACCGCCAATAGGTAATATACCCAGTGGAAGGCTTTTGCCGAATCACTTAGGTCTGTTTCTTTCTGTTGCACGTGCACTTTACTTAATTGAAGAAAAACCATGAATAAATCTAAATAAAAGACTTCGGCTGAAGATTCTGTTTACCTCCGAGTGGGTATCATATATATATATATATATACATATCTATATATATATATATATGCGTTTCACCAAATTCCCACAGCTGCTGGCTGACAAGCGGGACACGGACACCAGTTGAGTGCATACATTTCTTCTTTATTTGCTGACGCTTAGCATGGCAGATGACGCGTTTCGCCCATCAACTGGGCTTGATCACATGACAAGATCAAAGTCTGTCTTCGCTTTTAAGCACCCTCACCATGCATACATCACGTGACATGGTGAAAATGAAAAACAGACTCCACTTGGATTGATTTTACATGGACATTCAAAGTGATTAACAATATTACTAGTAAATATATATAGCAGCAGGGGCTCAAAATGTTCAAAACGATTCTAGTTTAAATCCATTAAGAAACTTAAAGTGCAAAGTGCAAAATAGATATTCAACACTACTGGTACAAGATCAGGTTATAATGTGTCTTGCGATTCGGCAATATGACTGTGTAATACAGATCCACTGAATACGACTCTCAGATGTGTGAAGACAAAATGTCAGAAACCCGATCACATGTAAAGTGAATATATTAATTCCATTTCTATTTACATATATCAACTTTTTCTTCAGGTTGTTCTGATAATAACAGCAACATTGTCAAGTACAATGCCTGGATTTAAAATCAAGGTCAAATTCAATGGTATTCCACCTCAGTCACAAAGTAAGAACGTAATCAATCTGACCAGACCAGGTTTATATGTGTTACGTTATGGATCATAAATTCCCAGGACTGCTGCTTAATAGTCCAAGTACCGTAGAGGAGTTAAAGTGCAAATAAGTGCATTGAAAGTGACAGTGAAAAAGCAAAATCATGAAATGTAACTTAAATGTTAAGAGAATGGGAGGTGGTGTCTAAATAATTACATATTCTATTAAATTGCATTTAGAAACAGAATCTTAGCTAATATTATGGACAGGATAAGATGGTAAAGACATGTTATTGGGAGTACATCAAGGAAAATCAAGAGATGTCTTTACAGCCGTAATACCATATTCATAGTTGTCTAAATATGTATATGGGACCAAACCAAGATGGATAAAAAACATTTGAGTTTGATGGGCCGGATTAAATCATAAAAAGAGTAAAAACATTCATATAAATAATCCATAAATATCCATAAATAATTATAAATATTCATAAATAATCATAAAAAGTTATATAATTCCTCCCCATTGTTCAATCCATTCGGAGTTCGAGTATCAAGCTCAAGTATAAATTTGGCCTCCAATTGTCTCAAAACTTTTTCTCTGTTACCTCCCCTCCTCATCGGCGGCACTGCAGCTATGACAAAATATCTTAAATCATCTAATTTGTTTTGATGTATAGCCTTAAAATGTCTGGCCACCGGATAGGTCATGTCTGAGTTGATGATAGCTCTAAGATGTTGCAAGATACGCAAATGAACTTGCAGCTTTGTGCTGCCCACGTATTGAAGCCCGCAAGTGCAGCTCAATACGTAGACAGCATATTCAGTGCGACAGTTATATCTAGCCTGCAATTTACTAGAGCTGGGGCCATAGACAGTGGTGTATTGAGATGTATTGACCCCAAACTTGCACAGTCTGCAAGTATTACATCTAATAAATCCATTGCGGGGTGCTAGCCACATAGTACTAGATTGAACTGTACTTGTAATCAATTCGGGACTGGACTTTACAAGAGCGTTGTGCATAGATTTGGGTTTTCTAAAAGTCAACGTTGGGGGGGGCAGGAAATAGTTGAGTTAAAACCGTATCTGTTTGTATGATCGGCCAATGTTTACTGATTATGGCCCTGATCTTTTTATGTTGGCTGCTAAAGGTGGTTATAAATCTCATTTCAGTGTCAGCCTCCTCTGAATTCAAGTTGGCAACACTGTCATTATTAGATGGAGTCTCTTTAGTTTTAAGTAATTCGTCTCGGGATTTTGTTCTAACTTTGACTAATGCTTGGTTAATGGTCTTCTCATTATAACCCCTGGCTTTGAATCTGAGACTGCTTTCCTTAATACAATTTTCAAAGGCTCCTTCAGTGCTGCAGATTCTACGCAACCTCAGGAACTCCCCATAGGGGATGCTCCTAATCAGATGTGTTGGGTGGAAACTCGACGCATGAAGCGTTGAGTTCCCAGCTGTGCTTTTCCTGTGCAAAGTCGTCTCTATGTGGTTGTTGTCAATATAAACACGCACATCCAAAAAATCAATGGATACCTTATCAACTGAGGCCGTAAACTGGAGGTTAAGATCATTTGCATTTAAGGTTTTAATAAAAGCATTGGCCATTTCTTTAGTACCTTTCCAAACAAAAAAGATATCATCGATGAAACGCATCCAACAAATGATGCGTTCATCCCAAACATCCCTGAGCTTAACTTTGGGAACCTGCTCCTCCCACCAACACACGTGCAAACACGCATAGCTGGGGGAGAAGCAGGCTCCCATAGCGACTCCTCTGATTTGATGGTAAATATCTTTGTTAAACATGAAATAGTTATTGTGGAGGCAAAAGGATATCATATCTACAATCATTTTCCCATGTTGGTATAGTTCTATGGGTCTGTTTTGCAAGAAAAACTGAACTGCATTAATACCATCAGCATGATTTATGCTGGTATACAGTGCACAAATATCCAAAGTAACCAACATGTAATCTTCTGCCCAAGATATACCTCTGTTTTTTTTCTTTAAATGATTGGTGTCCTTTCTATATATATATACACACATATGTATACATACATATGTATACATGCATATGTATATATATGTAGATATGCCAAAAACAATCCTTTGCTCTTCCTCCACAGCGAGAATTCACGGCACCACAACAAAGATAAGTTTTCAATATATTTATTGGCACACCAATAGTGCAAAACAAGGTTAAAAGGACGGTCTACGCGTTTCGGCTTCCCAGCCTTCTACTGGATGTAGATATATATAAATGGTTATATATATAAATGTTTATATAGGTATATATGATTATAAATGTATATATATATATGCCCACCAAAGACAGGGCTCCTGCTTGGAACCACGGCCCGTTGACAGGTGGTGCGTGATGCCGGCAGAGCCAGCCGGTCGTAAATACCACAAAGAGAGTTCCAATAATAGGCACGCTCAGAGAATGCCACCAAGTGCTGGTTTGGTGGTCTCCTTGTCTGGTTTAAAATGTCACTTGATGGGGCTTGTGCCTTGGGTGTGCGCCTTTGCGGGTGTGCGCCTTTGCGTCGTGTTTTGAGAGGGTGGGGAATGGTTGGTATGGTTGTCTATGCCCTAAGCTGTTTTAGCTGGGCAGCTATCATTTTTGGTGGCCTCCTCCTATAGTTAATTGTGGTGGTTTGATGGGGTGTGTGCCTGGAGTGTCTGAGAGCTGCTGTCCATTGGTGCTATGATTTAGTCTGCCTCCTCCTGGTTGACTGTTGTGTTCCCATCTTGAGCTACCTTCTTCTCCCAGGCCCACACACTGAAACTTTCTGGGTTTAGTTGGTCAGTTTTATGTCACTTAGTTAGACTTTTTTTTTATTGTTGTATGTGGACATGGCCAGATTGAGAATCAAAAGTAGCCACTGCAAAAATGTTCTAAACAGACCTGCTCCTTTCCTCCCCCTCTATATCTCTATTTTCATTACTCCATTTTCCATGCCTCTCCTCTCTCTTCCTAATCCCTTATCTCCCTTGATCTCTCTTGCTGTCTCCATCAGCCCCTTCTCTACCTGCTGCGATTAACCTGGGGGAGCTGGAGTAAGAAATGGAAGAGGCAGAAGCGGTCCCGGGCCTTCCAAAACCATCCTCCAATGGCTCAAGCCCTCCAGGAATTGCCTGGGAGGATAAATGGCCAATCCATCTCTGTCTGTGGAGTTGTCTCTGAACACCCTTTCTAGTAACATGCAATCTCAAACATCAGCAAGGGTTACTGATGGTGACATGATGATTTAACTTTAAAAAACAGTGTGAGTCTCTGTACTTTGATTCCCATCAATCAATAGTTGTTGGTTACACAACATTTAGATTTGCTGATAAATACATCAATGAAAACAGCAAGTACTTTGCGGATAATTTTATTAAACTGCATGTGTTAAGATCTACTTGGTCAATATTGCATAGATTAAAAAAAAGTCATATAAAGCACAGGGGACATGTACTTGTGCCTAATAACTGCAGTACATTGTACTGATACATTTTCTGGATCCTACCGAACATGGCCTGGAAAATAGGCTTTCAAGACCCACTGGCACAAAGGAATTAACATGCCAACATCAAACAGGAAGCCAGTTGGACTAAAACCACCCCACAACCTAATGAGTAATATTTGAGTGAGATGTGTTTTAGGTAACAATCAGTTATATGAAATATCACAGGAATGATTAGTGGAACTCAAACCCTTTTTCAAAATAGATAGGCATACTCAAGAACACTAGCAAACAAAGGATATATATATATATATATTTTAAATTAAATTGCAATCTTATCCTAGAGCACACAATATGGGTATTGGCTTACTAAAATAAGCTCAGCATCAAAATAATAGAGTAAGTTGACTTTCAAAGATGGTTCTCACTCTCATACCTACTTTGGATAATGAAGTTATTGTTCAACAGAACAGTATAGTTTAAGGGAAGACAGGCTGATAGGCCCAGCAAGTGAAGGCTATCTGTGGCTATCATAAGCCTTCAGCAGAAGTAGGTGAAGCAGTTCTGTATGGTCTGTCTTTTCTCAGTCGTCTGGCACGAAGTTCCTCTGTAGCCCTTCACGCTCTGTTCCTAACTTATACCATTATATGGTCATTGTTAAATCTTTTAGTTTAAACAATTACCAGAAATAGGCTTGATTCCCTTTTATTTATTTGCAACCTCTAAAACTATGCTCTTTGATCAATAAAAATTAAATGTGAAATTAAATTTCAGTTTTCATGAAACCTTGTTCACAACTCGAGAACAATTATTTAGAAATGAAAGTTAGGCTCAGATTCAATATTGTGAATATATTTGAGCAGCCATGATTATCATGTTGCAATGAAAAAATGACATTAAACAAACATGCAATGACTAAATGATTAACATATGGAACCTAAAAAGGAGATCCTTAGAAGAGAAAAACATGATGGGCTCACTTCACAAAGGTAAAGTGAGATCGAAACTCTAACTTTACAACTTTCGGTATTCACAAAGGCCATTTATTACTCGTAAATGCCCTTTGTGACTACTGAAAGTCATAAAGTTTGACTTTCGGTATTCACAAAGGGCATTTACAAGTAGTAAAATGCCTTAAATGCCCTTTGTGAATACTGAAAGTCGTAAAGTTAGACGTTCGCCTAATTTTACCTTTGTGAATCAGGCCCGATAATTCTAACATACCTTCATCTTGGTAAAGGAACTGTGATGAACTGGACCTATGTGTCAAAGAGCACTTTAAATAAAGTGTTTGTGCATGTCAGAGTGAACTGCAATAGACTGTACCTCTATGCAATAGGGAAAATGGACATGGAACAACTTTCAGAAATACGGTGGTGCCATTAATCACTTAAGTTATAGGGATTGTGAAAAATCCAAGCATTGCAAAAAATAAACTGTAGTAAATGAGCCATACTCATTCAGCAGAAGAGGGGCATGAGGGTAGTATGTTTCCAAGGGTGAATTCTGTCTCAAATATAAGACTAAAGCATGGTGTGGTAGCACACTGCTTTTTACTGAGAGCACATTTTCCATTGGAATGGCCTCTTGGAATCAATCAATCAATCAGGGTTTTATAGAGCGCGCTACTCACCCGTGAGTGTCTCAAGGCGCTGGGGAGGGGGGGGGGTGCAGCTCCGGCTCAGTCGAAGAGCCAGGTCTTGAGGTTCTTCCTGAAGGTGTGCAGAGTAGGGGAGCGTCTGATATTGACTGGGAGCTCGTTCCAGGCCTTTGCTGCGATGTATGAGAAGGCTCTTCCGCCTGCTCTGGTTCTGCGGATGCGTGGGGTCTCTGCCAGGGCGAGGTCGGCGGAGCGGAGGTTTCTTTTGGGTATGCGGAAGGAGACTCTCTTGTTGAGGTATTTGGGTCTGATGTTGTGGAGGGATTTGTAGGCGTGGGTGAGTAGCTTGAAGGTTACTCTCTTCTCGACGGGGACCCAGTGGAGGTCTCGTAGGTGTTGGGTCATGTGTTCATGTCGTGGGGTTCCGAGGACAAGTCTGGCTGCGGTGTTTTGGATGGTTTGGAGCTTGTGTAGCAGGGTTCTGTTGATTCCGGCATAGAGGGCGGTGCTGTAGTCCAGTCTGCTGGTTATGAGTGCGTGGGTGATGGTCTTTCTGCATTTGGGGGGGATCCATTTGAAGGTCTTGCGAAGGATGCGGAGGGAGTTGAAGCAGGTGGAGGCGATGGAGTTGACCTGGCGGGTCATGGTGAGGGAGGAATGTAGGATGATGCCGAGGATTTGGGCATGGTCTGATGGAGTGGGTGGGTTTCCGAGGGCGGAAGGCCACCAGGTGTTGTCCCAGGCGGTGGAGGAGGGTCCAAGGACGAGTACCTCTGTCTTCTCTGAGTTGAGCTTCAGGCAGCTGTTGTTCATCCAGGCTGCGACGTCCTTCATTCCTTCCTGGAAGCAGAGTCTGGTGTCTTCGGGGTTCTTCGTGAGGGAGAGGATGAGCTGGGTGTCATCGGCGTAGGATACTATGCTGAGCCTATGACCACTAAATTTGCATCAGATGTGCCGTTTTACTGCTAAATCTATACAGCACACAAGAATCCAGTTTCTGTGGATATTTGTCATTTGTGCATCACACAAATGCAGTACCTTGAATTGTATTGATCTTATTAAAATATTGGCTTCCATCACACTTCAGAATTACAAACAAAAACAAGGTGCCTCATTTGTACTTTCCTGCTGAGATATTTTGAAATATGCTTATAGTTCATTTACAAGTATTTATGTATCCAGTGTTTGTAAAGCGCACACTAATCACCCCTAGAAGTCTCAATGCGCTGGGGGCTATCAGGGAGATTAAGTAAGCTCCTGCTCAGAGTCACAGGGTGCTGAGTTGAGCTGCTGCTGGCTCCAGCGATCGAACCATGAGCCCTGTGTTCCGGAGTCAGCCACTCTGGCCGCTGCACCACACCTCCCCAATAAATTGTATTGTGTGTTAGAATTTATTTGACAGTAGCGTGCACTCCCTGTACCCCAGGAAAATTGCCACTTGGCTCACGTGGCAACATTCCCTCCCTTTGCAGTCAGAGGAAGGACAAGTACAACCAATCTCCATGTTAAACAAATAAGCAGCACCTTGTCAGAAAACATTGCATTACATTGACCTCTGTCTTCGACGCACAGCAAATCCCACAAGATAAAAACAAAGTTTAAATGCCCCTTGATTCTTTATTCCCCTGCAAGGTTATTTGGGAGGTGCTGCAGCACCTCCTGCATCCCTACTTCCAGCGCCCATGACATGACTGTCATGGACTGTGCCTGCTGCACTTCATTGAGGAGAGCTGGCAATATAATATACCTGCGTTTCTGAGTCAGGGTAATAGACTGTATCTCCATTCCAGGGGCTAGATGTTGAGAGTGAGCGACTGCATTTTAGAGATGTAAGGAAAATATATTGTGCCTGCATTTCAGATGGTTAAATACCGCACATTGTCCGTGTTTCAGAGAGGGAACAGCAACTGATTGTATCTCCATTTCAGAAAGAATCTTACATAGACTGTATTAGTATTCCATGGAGTGACTGTGTAATATACAGCGCCTGCATTGCAGATAGAACTGCCTTGGACTGCACGTAAATTTCACTTGAACTGCTGTAGAATGGACATGTCTTCCGGAGAGCAGCCAGAAATATTGCACTTGCATTTTAGAGAAATTCGCAAAACATTGTACTAGTATTTCAGAGAAATTAAATCGACTGCGTTTGCATTTCAGCAACAAATATAATATATTATGTCTGTATTTCAGAGAGGGAACTCCCATAGTTTCTGCCTGTACTTGAGATAGGGCAGTGGCATAAACGGAGTCTCATTAGTAAGAGTGGGAACTGCAGTGGAGTATGTCTGCATTTCAAAAGGAGGACTACAATAGATTGTGCATGCAGCTCACTGAGCTAACTACTAAACTTTGTACAAGCATTTCCGAAGGGAAAGACCACACGGCGTGTCAATAGTTTGTTCTTGCATTTTTCTTTTGGAGGGTCCAGCAGCTGCTAAGTATTTTAGGCTGCTCCCTTTCTTTATTTGCACTCCCATGTGCATCATTTTCTTTTTCTTTTTTATTATACCTGTTTAACATGGCCATGGACTATGTTGGAGTTGTAAAATACAAAAGCATTATGACCAGTGTGCATCAAGATGCATCCATCATGTGCACGTGTGTCAATGTGTGCATGAGAGCACATAGTGGCGATCTTGGAATTAACCCAATCCAAAATGGCCACAGTTTCCATCCATGTCTGTGATCACTCGTGCACATGACACTTAAAACTTGATGCACATTGCTATTTTCCTGTTTATTTTATTTTACATTTCCCATATGTCCAATGGCCAAAGGCTGTGTGAGGTGGGGGTTGGCTACCTGCAGAGAGGTGGCTGCCTGCGAGGGCTTTGCTGCGTGGAGTGACTGGAGGTGAGCCTGGCAGGCAGCCCCTTGGTATGCACGGCCGACATCCGTGCACTGTAAGGGGTTGGCCGTCTGCAGTGATGTTGGACACAGGCCAATGAAGTTTGCTGCAGGGCCAGGCTGCAGGCCAGGCCCTGTGGCTAACCATCTACTGCATATGGCCGAAGTCCAAGTGCAGCTGGGGGGGGAGGGGTGCCCACGGGGGTTGGGGCGCAGGGCCTGGCTAAAGACCCTGCACCCAACCCCATGCTGCACACAGATGGAGGCTGCATGCAGTGTGTAGTTGACTCACTGCAGTGAAGTGGCTGCCCACAGGGTGTTGCCTGAAGGGCCTGGCCGGAGGCCAGTTCCTGCAGCCAACATCCCACTTTGCATGGTTGACGTCCGTGGTCTATGGTGTGTTAGAAGCCCACAGTGAAGGTGGCCACAGGGCCTGGCAGGAGACCAGGCCCTGTGGCCAACCCGCTACAGGCAGCCGATTTCCCGTTGCTTCTAGCCTAAAGGATTGTGATACACAAGTTGGGCATTTCAAGATACAAAAGCAACACTTTAACCCTAAGAAAATGATGTGGAATAGTGTGTTATTAACTCATGAAAACATGTAACATTAATTTTGAGAGTAGGGCAGAAAACTCTAGAGCTTTAACTTCTTGTGGTGTGTGTGTGATGTCTGGAGTAGATGAGAAAGGAAAATCCATAGTGAAATTGAAGTGACTCAACCCTTCTTCCTACAACATCCCATCAAAAAGTTATAATGAAACAGAGAAGAATAGGGTCTAAAATGGAAAAGAGCACATTCTATAAAGTGAATATGGTTTGAAGTTGGGTGTCGGGCATCTCCAAACTATTCCTATTAACTATTAAAGTGTGGCAGTGTGCAATCTACGAAGTTAGCATGGGTTGGAGCTGGTGTGAGGCAGCTCCAAAATATTCCATCTTGAGAAAGCTTTACTTCCTCTCTTACATCCAGAGAAGAAACTTGGAGTTCATCCAAAGTGGAATCCTTTCGAAACATCCTTCAAAAGAGTGTGAAAAGTGGGTGCTGCTTGGTCTCTCGAAGTGGTGAGATTCAGCTTTATAAAATGTACTGAAACCTCACTTTGTACCTTAGTTGTCCACTGCACATGACTAAGGTATAGAAATACTACATGTGAAAAAAAACTAGGGTAAAGTATGAGGAATACTCCTTTAGTACCCTTGGAGAACATACTAAATTCGTTTGAAATAAAGTTAGAAAACTATTGAATATAATTTCATATGTACACAGGCGTAAAGCTTTAACTTATTGTGGTTCGCATGATGACTGCAGTGGGTGAGAAAGGAGAATCCAAACTGAAACAACTGAAGTTTGTCGTTCCTGCTGCCAAACAAAGTTATTTGAAAGCTCATAATCAATCAGAGCAGGTCTGCACAGGGTTTATGGTGGGAAAGGGCACGCTGTACAAAGTTAAAATGCGTTGGAGTTAGGTGTCTGACAGCTGCAAAATAATGCATCTAGAGACATCTTTACTTTCCTTTCTTACATCTTGAAAAATAAATTGAAGTTGAATCCACATGGCACCCCTGGAAACACCTTTCTCATAGAGTGCAAAATGTGAGCTGCTGCTACGCCTGCTAAACTAGAGAGATTCGCCTTTACAAAGTGGAGTGGACACTTACTTTGCTCTTCACTCGTCCACTCAACATGAGTAAGATATAACAGTACTACATCTGAAGAAGTAGAAACAGCAGTTTGACTCTGGGAAATGTGTGTGGAATCCTCCATTACTAACCTGTGAAGTTTGAATCCAAACTAAAACTGAAGTAGTTTGCCCCTGCTTCCTACCACTTCTGTATGAAAACTTTAAATCAAACAGACCACACTTCCATGGGCTTTAATGTGGGAAAGTGTATATTCTACAAAGTCAGTATGCTTTGAATTTGGGTGACAGGCAGTGCTCAAATGTTGCTTCTGGTGGGGGCATGACTGCCTAGGATGACATATGTGATTTAGAACTTACTCTGCCATCCAAAATTATACTGTTGCTAATTGTTTTTACAACTTGGTTGCACTGTTTTGCCTAAATCCCATTCCCCAGGATAGATGCTCTTGGCTGATGTTGAGATCCGGGGGCTGCAGGAGCCTGATGGCCACTCCCAGGCCTGTGTAGTTTGCATCGGAAAACATGAGGCTCCACCAGAAGATTCTGCTTAATAACTGTCCCGTAACATAGCTGGGAGGCTATGCGGAGCTCTGGAGCCATCAACACACACTGCCTCAATGCTTTTTGGTCTGGCACAGACCAGGAGGCAACTGTTCCTGGCGGTGTGCCCACTTGTGGACTTGGGGTCAGCCCTCCTGAATCACAAGACGAAACAGTGCAAGGTTGCCAACTTTGATGCCAGAATTCTGCCTTGTGAGCGGCAATGCCTTGGGGAACCCTCAGGGAAACTCTAATATAAAATAAGTTGGAGAGTGCCTCCCCGTGACAAATCTGTTTAGAAGAGGCCCTACAGCGCTGGATTGCTTCAACTAGATGGGTTAATGAATGGAGTGACAAAACCCGGAAGCTGCTTTACAGGGTGTCCACCAAGGAAGTAGCTTCTAGGATGATCTCAGAAATTCAAGATCACAATGGTCAACGAGTGTGCAAAGCAACAGAGATTGCATCTGCATTCACCGACTACTACCAGACCCTACATACCCGACAGAAATGCACCACTTGGGAATGTTCCACAGCCCTTCTTGCAGGCCTAACCAATCGCTACCTACCCTAGACAAGGTCAACTGGACAATCCTCTTACAATGGAAGAAACTGAGGAATCAATGCAGGGGATGAGTTCTGTCAAGGACTCCCCCTTAAGCACTACCGCATATTCAAAGGGGTCCTATGTCCACACCTATTGAATATGTGTTAGAAATGGGGGTCTCTAGTTGGCAGAGGTAGGTACCTTTGTCCAAATAGGGACCCTTCTTCCTAGTCAGGATAAGGGAGTTACACTCCTAAAATAACCCCTGCTCACCCCCTTGGTAGCTTGGCACGAGCAGTCAGGCTTATCTAAGAGGCAGTGTGTAAAGCATTTGCACATAACCAACAGTAATACAGTGTAGGCACTACGAAAGGACACCACACCAGTTTAGAAAAATATCCAATATTTTTATATACTTAAGACAAGACCAAAGACGATAAAAATCCACAATACAGTACTTAGAAATCTTCAGTTATCACAATAACCTTGATATACAGTTCCTTGAAGTCGATAGTTCCGTCCGGGGCTATCATGGCGTCGTGAACAAACAAATCCGAACAGTTCTGGCTGACCGCGGCATCGCGGGCCAACTACGGTGTCGGGAAGACCCGCAAAACAGTACCTTTAGAAATGCAGGGCGTCGGCGGCCTCTCGTTGAGCTCCGAAAGCACGGTGTCCGCAGGCATCAGTTCCGGAGGTCAGTGTAGTAGTCGTCGGGCCCTAGAAGTCACAATCGTTGCAGATCGAACTCCTCGCGGTTGAAGTCAGGAGCCCTGGTGTCGGCAGGCGTCGGGTGCTGCGGTGCGAAGTGCAGCGGTGCTGGCAGGTCACGGTGCAGGCAGCGGCATCGTCGTTGCTGAAGCGATGTCGTCGGCTGACGAACTGGAGTCGATGGCGCCGGCGTCGGTAAGCCAAGGCTGCGGTGGGGGATGAGGATGGTGCGTTGTGTAACTTACGAGCGGTGCCCTCGAACCACGGTGCCAGCAGTGGCATTGATTTTGGCGTGGAGCGTCGTCGTCGAGGATACCAAGGTGGCGTCGTGAAGCGAGGCGGTGCGAAGTGCGGTGCCCACAGGTCGCGGTGCGAGCAGGGGCTCGGTGGCGGCGTCAGATGGCATCGTTGGTGAGACCAGGGTCACAGTGCGGCGTTGTGGCGGTGCCCTCTGCGGTGCCTTCAGGACACGAAGTCGGCAGTGGCGTCGTAGACGGTGTCGGGTTGCTTTTTCTTCTGTTGCAGCACAAAACACACAGTCCCCAGTGCTGATGGCAGAAGAACTTGAAGTCTTTGCTGTTCCTGAGACTTCTTGAACAGGGGGCAAGCTCTGCCTCACGCCCGTGGAGATACTCAAAGAAAGAAGTTTCAGAAAGTTCGGTCCAGTCCTTTTACTGCCCAAGACAGAAAGCAGCCACTGCAGGCCAACACAGCAAAACACTCAACAAAGTGGTAGTTCCTCCTCACAGCTTCTCCAGCTCTTCTTCTTGGCAGTCTTCTCGGTCCAAAAGAGTTCTAAAGGTTAGGGGTTTGGGCCCCACTTTTTATAGCCCAAAATCCTTTGTCCTCTCAGGCAGAGAGTATCTGTGCCCAGCCAGAACCAGTTCAGCCCTCTCTGGTGCAGCTTCCTTGCAGTAGGTGGAAACAGCATTGTCAGAGGCAGACCAGGCCCATTCAGGTGAAAGAAAATCTCCTCCCTCTACTCTAAATGCAGCCCAGGTCTATTCAGCCCTACCCTGACCCATCTAGGCTCTCTGGAGCCACTGCTCCTCTCCAGCCCCTGTCATCCAAAACCCAGAGAGTCAATCCACAAAGCCAGCAGAGGCCTACTGGATGGCTGAGCAAGCAAATACCTACTTTCTAAAAGTGGTATTTTCAAACACAGAATGTAAAAATCACCTTCACTAAAAGATGCATCTTTAGATTCTGAGTTCAGGCATACCAAACTTTATTTTTCTACCTTGTACCCAGGGCCAGTTATGTTTATAAGATGTTATAAACAAACTCCCCATTCTGTCCTATGGGAACAGGTAGCCTTGCAATAGTGAAAAACGAAATTGGCAGTAATTCACTATCAGGGCATGCCACACACACACCAGTGCATGTCCTACCTTTCACATACACTGCACCCTGCCCACAGGGGTACCTTGGGCCTACCTTAGGGGCGACTGACATGTAAGAAAAGGGAAGGTTAGGGCCTGGCAAGTGGGTACACTTGCCAAGTCGACATGGCAGTCCCAGACTGCACACAGGCTCAAGTGTGAGTAAATTAGGTTGTGTCACCCTCATTCCTGACCCGGAGGAGGGCCAGTCAGGGTTGCCCACTGTCCTAACTCCTCTTTGCCCTTGGACTAGTCATTGGCATAGTGGATTCATTGTGATGCACAAGTGGGCCTGAAATAGGAGGAGGGGATAGAGGACAGAGTACCACTATACACTTAGGATGTTCTACTTTTCCTGACCTGTTCCAAAGTTTGAGACCCCATCTAATCCAAATCCTGGAGCTTCATTGTGAGGCTGATAGGCTCAAAGTTAGCTGGGCTAAGTCTCTTCTTGTCCTGCTCAAGGGAATTAGTGGAACCGTGGATTGGTAAACTTGACCCTTATATGAGGATTGAGTTTCCAATATCTAAAAAACACATTACTCTGATGCCCGGCCGGACATGGAGCTGTCACCTCTCCCATCTAGGAGGTAAGACAAAGAAAAAACCTAGCAAGATAGGCCAAGCTGCCACTTCAAATGGATGATCCTGCCATGCTTCTTCTACATCCTGCAAAATTTCAATTTGATAATCACTCAAGAATGGCTTCAGGTCCTGGCCACTACAGTACACTCCTTCCTAATAGTGGGCCACCCCGATGCATCACGTTTGATTAGTGTAAACAGTCGACTTATGAAGGAGGACTTGGTATGATGGACATGCGCCTGTATTACTGGATGTCAAAGGTATTGATAGTGAATGATTGGCTCTGTGAGGGATGGGACGACCCAGCTTTCTGGGCAGAGAAGTCACTAATGGGCATAGATGATATCAGGGCAATGCTTTGCTGGAATCCCATAGCCTAGGATCTTTCAGAGGTGACCAGCATGATCGTTATGAGCTGGAGTTGGGCATTTCGCTTAACTGGCTGGGATAGAAGGCTGACATAGGAGACTCCCGTATGTCATGGGAAATGGTTATGATAAATTGCCCAGTTGGAAGGATTTTGGAAATTGGACCATTTAATGTGTAGCCAGGTCTATAATTTTAACTGCTTGTGGTCTTTATTTTGACTGGAGTAGGTAAGAAAGGAGAATCCAAACTGAAACAGAAATGCTTGTACTTTCTTCCTAACGTGTGTCTATGTCTATGTGGGAGTACTTGTAGAGCGCACTGCTACTCCAAGGAGTGTGCTGGCGCTGAAGCTGAGAGGTAGCAGCAAGGAAGAAAGATTAGGGGCAGGAGAAAAGCCAGGTTTTCAGCTTTTTGCGGAACAGGGGTATGGATTCAATGTTTCTCAGATGGAGGGGCATTTTGTTCCAGTGGAAGGGTCCAAGGTAGGACAGAGCCTTACCTCCCGACCTAGTCTTTTTTTAAAGCGGGGAATATTGGCTAGCAGCAGATTAGAGGAGCGGAGATTTCTACGTGGGGTATAGAAGGAAATCCTGCGTTTGAGGTAAGCTGGTCCTGCCCCGTAAAGGGCTTTCTGTGTGAAGAGCAGAGTTTTAAAGATTATTCTTTTCCTTACAGGGAGCCAATGAAGGCTCCTCAGAAGGTGGGACACATGCGCATTTCGAGGGAGCTCAAAGATGGTACAGGCTGCTGCATTCTGGACAAGCTGAAGCCTGTCCAGCAAAAAGCTAGGCATGCCTAGATAGAGCCCGTTCCCGTAATCCAGCCTGGATATAATCAGAGCTTGAATCACCTGTTGTCTAGAAGCTCTGGACAGAAAAAACAGGAATTTCCGCAGAAGACGCAGCAAAGCAAAACAGGTGCCTACTACTGCATTAACTTGAGCGCGGAATAGCAGCTGATTATCCAATTTAAACCCCAGATTTTTCACCACCAGGTTATTCACCGCAGGGGCGGGAACATCTGTTGGTCAGAAGACCTGCAGAGGAGTCTCAGCATCCTTGCCAAAAAAGAGTAGCTCAGTCTTTCCTTGCGAGAAATGTGCATGCGCAGATCACCCTGAGACGGCGATGAAGAGGAGGACGGCAGCCCTGGGACGCCGCAGTCAAGGTAAGTCTTTATTCTTTTAGCTTTAATGTAGTTTTAATTCTTAATGGGGGGGTGGAGGCGAGGGCTGGTCAACTCCGCTCCGCTGCGGAGTGTGCGGGGATTTGCTTACTCCACGTTCTCCGCGGAACGCGGAGTAGGCAAATCTCTGCACACTCCGCGGGCGGAGCGGAGCTCTCCGCCCACGGTTACTCAAGACATGTTCAATGCATTATTGATAACATCACTGCAACATCTGAATTGACATTATTGACGACAATGCTGTGCATGACGGGGGCACAAGTTATAGTTACTTTATGGCATGAGATTTATTTGCTTGAGATAACTATAACTGATGAATTTCAGTAGGGCTGGGAAAATGGGGGGGCGGGGGGCAAAATGTGTTTTACCATACAATTTTTCATGTTTTTTTTTAACAGTGCTACAGCAAAACTGCTCAACAGAATTACACCAAATTTGTGAAAAAGCTAGATTTTTACCTAGAAAGCATGCTTTTTGTTATTTGGTGTAAATCTATTCAGTAGCTTTGAGAATTTAAGGTTCAAATTTATAGCTATCTAGCTATGCGGTACTATTGTGTTACTGCTGCGGAGGACAGTGGTGCTATGATCTCAAAACATGCGAACTGATTGGCTGCCAACAACATGAAGAGAAAGTTGCAGCCACCATTTTATGGCTTGGAGACTCAGCCCCTTTGTCATTCAAAACAAAACAAAATTAGGAATAAGGGGCAGGGTAGAGGTTCCCTGACCCCCTCGGCCCTTATGGGGGTCCCAGAGGGACACCCACTGGTGTCAAATGGAAAATATTTTTTTGTTGTGGTTCAGTGGTACCACTGTGCTATTGCTATGCTCATCACGACCTCTATGTCAATTCACGGTAGTACTGCGGTACGGCGGCACTGTGAAAAGAGAGGGTGAGGCCTTGGGGGCCGCAAGACCATGGGGAATAGCCAGCAAGGGGGTCTAACCACCCATGGGAGGATGGGTGCAGGGCCTGGACACAGGTCAGGGCCTGCAGCCAACCCCACACTGAGCTCAGCTAAAAAGAACATACGGCACAGGATATGCCTAGTTAGGTATGGTATTTGTGTTAAAATGAACTCAAAATTCACTGAAAAGAGCAAAGCTTAAAGTGACATTATAGTTAGGTATGGTTATAATATCTGACTTTACCTTAAAAAAAACTGAGAAAGTCACAGAAAAAAACAAAGGTTAAAATGACATCACGATTAAGTGACATTGTCAGTTAAAATGTTAATTTTACACTTAAAAAACACTGAAATTCCCAAGTTCTAATTTACTGAAATAACTATAACTCACGCCCTTGCATGGAATGCTTATTACCTCGCATATTACATCAGTCATGACATGTTCTATGACATCATTGATAACATCAATGTGACCTCTGAAATGACATCATTGATGACAACTCTGTGCATAGCGGGGACCGAATTATAGTTACTTCCATTAACTGTAACTGATGAATTTCAGTGTTTTTTCGAGTTTAAAATGCAACCTTTTAACCTAGATTTTCACCTAACTCTAATGTCACCTGCCTTGAGGAAGAAAAACTGATGAATAAAATTCCAGACCCCTTTCCTCCTGTGGAACCAGAACCACCTTCTTGAACAAGCTAGAGGAGACGTCTTGTGGCAATGCTTGATGAGGTCGCAGTGTGACTCTCAAGCAAGGTTCTTCTGGAGCATGCAGGTACTCGATAGAATATCAACTATTTAAGATGCCCAGATCACAGTCTAGCTTATTCAGTTCATGTCTGAACTATTTTGCTCCCAAAAAGGTAGATGTGAAAAAGGGCTATTTGACACCCCCTTCGACAGGTTCACCCAACAGTGTCTTTGAGGACACTTCAGACCGAGTTGCTGAAGATCACATGCTGTCAAACATGATATTTGAGGAAAATCAGGGCAAAGGTTCCATTCTACCAAATAATGAGGTTGGATCCTCTCTTTTAGGGATGAAATCGTAAAGGACTAAAAGACTTTCCATACAGTGCTAGTCTGCTGACAAATCCTGAAGCTACAAAGGAACGCTTAAGTGCACCTTTAACTTTGTTACCCATATCATCCAAAAGTAAGGCTTCTTCAAAAGCCAAGCTGATGGTATAAGCCTTACTCGTAAGAATTGAATTATCTTTAGGGGTTTGTGGAAAGTAATTATCAAATTCTTTTACTCTGTAGCATTTTCCCAGAAACACAGAACTCTTGTTCTGTCAGTATCCCTCCATTGGTCAAAATAATTCAATTAACTGTGCAATGAGAAAGCAGTGTGTTAACAGTTGTGTTTCATACTGGGCATAGAAATCATGACAGCCTATAGCTCAGGTTCCTGAAAGCTAAGTAGTTCTGAAATGTGCTCCATAACCTCAAGTAGATTTGGCCAGTGCACATAGTTCCCTTTAGGAAGCCGGTCCTGATCATCCTTAACGTGATCAGACACTGCCCATTTAGAAGGACAAGCGCCTGAGAAACACAAGGCAGCAGCCACTGCATCAGAAATCATCTTCTGAAGTTCAGAACGAGAAACACAAACTACTTCTTTCTCTTGAGGACCGACAAGGTCTATAGAAAGATGATGCTGTTTCATCACTTGGTTTCAAACCTCCATTCTTCAGGCAGGAAGAAAAAGAAATGAACCTGGAACCATAGCTATATAAATAGTACTTCTCACAAAAAAAAATCCACAGCACTGGCAAGACATTAGCCTTGTTTACCCATAGAATACTTGTTGCTTCTTAGTATGGCAAAGGCATTGCCTACAATTGAACATCGTAATTAGGAAAGATATGGGAACCTTTTTTCTTCCCTGTTCTTATGCATATGAGTGAGACAGATTGAGCTGGCCCCCTTTCACGCTCCCCTCTCTACCTACAGCAAATGAGTGAGCATTGTTGACCATGTCCTTCTCGCCCACCTCACTCTGTTACTGTGTATTAGTGGGAAGAATGATTTTGCTGTTTAGAAGGAGCACCATATTTCCCCTATCCCATTTCACCTGCAGCACCTGAGTAGGGCGATAAAATGCTCCAATAAACTGCTTTATCCTCACTGGAGCAGGATGCGAGTGGAATATTCTGAGCACCAGTGATCAATGTCGACAGGCACCGAAGTGCTCAGTCTGAAAGAGCAGTCTGTCTCCTATCACTGGAGAGAATACAATATTCTGAAATATAAAATAAACCTAAACATGCCTACTTACCCATATCACCCAATATTAAGGCTTCTTCTAGAGCCAAACTGATGGTTTCAGCCTTGTTCGTAAGAATGGAATTATCTTTAGGGTTTTGTGGAAAGTCACTGCTTAGCAGGAATAGTGCAATTATATTTGCAGGAGACCCAACGAGGATGTACCTAGAAGGTTAGTGGGTGGGTCTAGAAGGGAAAGGGATGGTGACATATAAAGTAAGGAAAGGGAAGAACGACTATCATAGGAAGTAAGAAAAGGTCTTTCTGTGAAACACGGAAATAGTCTGATGGGAATCACACCACCTCCTCATGTTTGCCAGGGATGGGTAAGACAGACGAAGAAGTAGTGAGCATGGTTTTCGCTAAAGAAAGCAGCAGCCCCAGCCCACCGAGCCCCAGCTGGTTGAGATTCCCACCACTGCTCAAGATCCCCAACACTTTTATTAATTTGGTATCTCATCTTTGAATTGTTTTGAAGTAACTAATATTGTTTTTTTTATATAAACGGTGCCCAACATATAAAAAAAAATCAATGAGGTTTCAATATTATAATTATTATAATATTATACTATCAATATTCTAGTACCCAGATTCAATATTAAAATTACTATAATATTATATTATCAATATTCTAGTACCCAGATTTATCGCTTCCTGGAATACTTTTCTACGAAGCAAAAGGTCGGGTATTGCAGAGGCAATGATATTCAGAAACTAAAATGAATATGCTGCATTAGGAGCCGAAATGTCACCAATCACACCATTGCATTCCATTAATATCCTATCAGAGATACCGTACTTGGCAAGGGGCAGCGCAAACCAATTAACCAAACCTTATAGGCTGCCAGATTCGAGCATTGTTAAAAACATGAAACCTATTGTGCCTCCCAAAATAGATATCCCAATACTGTGGCTACAGGTCATTCTTCAGTGCCCATTAAATTATGAACTATAAGAGGATTTCTTGAACACATTTAACCTTCTAACATATATTGCGAATTACTTTTTGCAGTATTAGCTCTAGTTTTTCCGCATTTCCAGTTGCAAATTAGCTCATGTCGCCGCCATTCCCTGTGCCAGGTGAGCTAGTGTTATTTTCTAGAAAAAAAATAATAATCGTAAAACTTCACATTGAAAGTGGAGGGAAAATATGTGTACGCAGATATGAGCTTGAACCAATATAAACGGACGATGTCAGGTGATTTGCGGCACGGGGTACACTATCGGTACGCTCGCGATACAGAATGCATTTGGGGGGGTTGCATTTGAGAGGTAAATCAGAACATTAAATTACTCACGAGAGGACTGGGCCCCAAAGTGGTGAAAAGTTCAAGTCATGTGCCGTCTGAGCCCATCACCTTATGTGGAATGTGACGTGGTTACATATGTAATAGTAATTATGTATTTTTGCTTCATGGCACCCCAAAGGCTTTGGCTTGCCTTGTCCTTTCTTTTAAGAACATGGCAGTAAATGAATAATGCAAGCAAGTCAGAGAATGGGATGAGCCCTCCATACCCAGTATAAAGAGTTTTCAATTGCACATACGACATCCATTCTCTCATTTTCTCCTATTTTGAAACTAGTTTTATACCCACAGTTATTATATGTAGACATAATTGCTCTTAATTAGCAACATATTTTTATCTCTACAGCTCTTTGCTCCGTTCATAATAGATGGGTTTTATTTTAATTTGGAGTTTGACATAGTTCCCTTTTATTAGGTTGAGCTTTAGCGCCAGCGCGCATGCGCTGCTCGCTCTGCGAGGCATGCAGTAGTCCAGTATGGGGAGACAAGCTTCCCTCACTCTCCGCCCATATTTTTCATTGGATTCTGTGTTTGTCCTTCGTATATTCTGTCTTCTGATTGATAATGAGGCTTGTTAGTCCCGCCTTATTATGCCATGTCGTCATTTGTATCCTTCCGTGGCTATTGGCCCCTTTACTTTGAGTGTTGATTGAGCACTCTTTTCTTTCCGTGACTTCTCTCCCACCTTCCCCCCTCCCGTGGTTCGTGCCTTCTCGCCCCCTTGCCCCCCGCCCGCCTGCACTTCCGTTTGAAATGCAATAGGTCTCGCGTAAATGCGATTCCTATTGCATTGCAAATGCTTGTTTTGTTTACTCTCACTGCGCGGGATGGCCCCTCCTCCCGGCTGGGCATGTGACTGCACTCGTAGGACACAACGTGTTCCACACTAGTGCTTTAAGTGTCCAGGTGCGGGGTGTCACACTTTTTAACCTACGTGCATACACGATTTCATTCATTTTAAGTGGAAAACATCACACCTCTAATGTGCCTTTTAAAAGCACCCGAGCAACGCTTGCACACAGCTGCCGCAGGCTCATCTCCTCGAGTGCCTCTCCTCCCCCCAGTATGTCTCGCATAGAGGAACAACCTAGCCTGCTGGCAAATAACTTGCATGTGGGAGGTGGGAGGGGTCTGCTTTGGAGAGTCTTATTTAATGCACACCCATCGCGCAGGCCGGCTGACTAATTACAAATATGCACCAGAGGAGACGAGCGGGCGGCAGCTGTGTGCAAGCGCTGCTCAAGTGCTGTTAAAAGGCACGTTAGAGGTGTGATGAACCCAAGCGGTGGTGGTGCACTTGAAACAGCTGCTCATAACAGCATTAAATTCAGAAATGTATGTAAGTAATTGCAGCAACTTTCAGATTTCACCTTTAACCCCAGAGACTAAAGTATGCCTCCGATAAAAATAGGAACCACTTTCTAACTTGGTTGCGCCAAACAAGTTTGTCTACATGTTTGTAACTGACCAACAATTAAAATGTATGATGCAGTAAATATTTTAACAATAGCATTTCTGCCTAAATGTGCTGCGTGAGACATTGCTTTAAACAAACAAGCCTATTGAAAGCACATTGCTTACCTAAATAAGCATAATATATTCAATGAAACGTGTCAGCTTTGTTCAGCTGACACGGGAGGCCTGAACCCATCCCAGCGACACCGGGAAACCGGCACACTACCACCTTAAATGTGCCCTGTGCAGCTGCAGCCGGCAGGATCCAGCCACTGCCCTCCTCACCCCCTCCCTTCCCCTCAAACACCCGAATCCAAAACAATGAGTAATCCTTTTATCAGAGCAGTGTCCTGGCCGGGCAGGCGTGGAGTCACTGGCAACAAAGCCAGACACTGCCCCGCCTCACTTCACACTGGGGAGTAGTGCATCAAGGAGAAACAATAACACAGCCGCTGCTTTACATTTAACTGGTGACTGAGGCAGCCGAGATAGAGCCGAGTTTACATTCTTCAGCTCTCTATGTATATTGAAGGTATGCAAGTCAATCAATGTATGTAATTACACCAACAGCTGGCAGCTTACCGTCCACACTTTTAAAACTTAATATGTAATTACTACACCATTCAAATGCACGCATCTCCTTAACCACAGAAGAACAAGTAATGAAGGCAAGGCTTGCGAGGTTTTTTCCACGGACGCCTCTAGAAGTACAGATGCCTATAGTGCACACAGTTATGAGTTATTTTACCAGGAAATGAATATGTGCACCTGTAGTTTACACACGGATCCCCGGGACAATTACTGCATTTTTGGAATGGACACCTGTAAGTTGCACGGAATGACCTGTAATGTAACTTGTGCTCGTGTAAAGCTGTTGCCTTTTCTAAATAATAAACCTGTCCACTTCGGAGCAATCTGGCTTTTTTGGCCTCCGAAAGTATTTTAATTATACTGTACACAACTGCTTTGTGCACTAAGAGCTGCACAGGTTGGAGTGGTTTTGTATTTATGGTTATTAATGTAGGCATGGCTTTCATGTTCCAAAGCATCGCTAACATTTTCAAACAAGGATTTTTAAATTATAGTGACCTCTCCCCAGCCCACCTCAAGTTTAATTTCTTGTTGGGATCGCTTCAATGTTACATTCAAGCTGGCTAAACAGCGCCCTAACGCATTGTGCACTTTCAAACTTTACAATTTAAGACTTTGCAGTTTGGAGCGTGCAAGGTTGCAAGCTTTTCGGTGTTCATACTTAGTACCGGAACACCACTTTACTGTGTGGATGTAAATATTTCACAAATAAATACCCACAGGTTTAGTTAATTCCACTCCAGACTACTACTGAGGGGTGACCTCTCCCTATTAATTCAACTGCAGATTACTACTGAAGGGTGACCTCTCCACAACGCAGCTAACATATTTAAACTATGGATTCCCAACAATCGTATGGTACTGCAAGCTTCCTTCCCTCACCTTCGCCTATGGATTGTTACCAGCGCACACCATAAGTGTATCTGATAATGTGCAGGTCTAAGGCAAGGTGACCTCTCCCCAGCCCATCTAACATTTTCCAAAGCTTTAATATACATCAATCTGCAAAAGAGTACAAGCTTCCTCCCCCGGCCCTCTCCCCCACTAGTTAAAAGCACACACAATCCCTCACCTTCTCCTACACCAGCACCAGCACAGCACCACCTCAGCACCAACGCACCACCTCAACGCACTTCAGCACCAACACAGCACCACTTCAGCATCAGCGCAGCACCAGATCAGCATTACCTCACCACAACAACTCAGCATCACTCTACTACACAAGCACCAAGACAGCACCACCACCTCATCATCGCTCAGCACCACTTCAGTATCACTAAGTACCACCTCAGCACCAGTGCAGAACCAAATCAGCACCACCTCATCATCAGCACACACCACTTAAGCAGCACCATCTCCGCATCAGCACAGCACTACCTCCTCATCTCTTCACCACCACCAGTGCACCAACTGCACCACCAAATCAGCATCAGCGCCGTACCACCTCAGCACCAGTGCAGCACCACCTGAGCATCAACAGAGCCCCACCTCAGCATCACCTCAGTACCAACACAGCCCCACCTCAGCACCAGCGCAGCCATAATTCAGCACCAGCACAACCCTACCTCAAAAGCAATTCAGCACCAACGCAGCACCACTTCAGCATCAGTGCAGCACCACATCAGCATCACTTCAGCAAAACAACTCAGCATCACTGCACACTTCACTACACCTAAGCACCAATACAGCACCACTACCTCAGTATCACTAAGCTTCATAGCTTAAAAACATTGCCAAAGCCAATAGCTCTGGCTAAACACTTATAAGGTCACAAAGGCGAGACCTATTGGCTATGCCAATGCTTGTTTTAGTTCTATCTTCTGTATTGTAATGGAGCATTGAAGCTTGCTGCAGAGGGTTAAATACTCTTCCCTGAGCTCTAGCGGCTAGGGCCTTCAAGGACTGTATTGCCCGAGGCTGAAGGGCTATAATGCTATTAAAAACAATTCTCCCAAATGAGGGTATAATGTTCTCAATCAAACGGGGAGAAACAGAAGACAAGCATTGGAATGTTGGAGCAGAGGTTCTGTGCCAGCCATTGTTTGCCCTTTGTTTGCTATTCATTGTTCGAGGGTCTTTCTAAAGATGTTCGCCTCATCCTCGTTCCCAAACATGCAGTTAATTCCTGAGGAATCAATAATAGCCCCTTAGCTTCATGAAGTAATGATTTATGCACAGGATGCTGGTGATGCAGCTAATACCTAAGAACTTACAGAGCATCCATGTACTTACCCCTGCCAACTAATAGTGTCTTATCTGTAGCTCATCTATTAATACAGCAAACCAATGTATGAATTGACATGTCTCTTCTCACACTAAAGATCACACCTAACTCCTACTAATTTAATCCACCACGTAGAAACTGGACTAAATGCATGGCATGATTTCCTTACCAGTGAAAGACTAGTCCCAGTAACCAGAAAAACATTAACAGTGGGTTCCAGAGCAGCGTGATGCCTGGCATAAAGCACTACAATACTGCGTCAGGGGTAGTAAATGCAATATAAATGCAATTACAATACAATACAGTATATAACCCATACAAGTACTAATTCCATAAGATTTAGGGGTTAGGAAGTGGATCATAGCCAGTAGTGGCTGGTGAGATTTGAAAGTGGTCAGGCGTAAAAAAATTATTGTACTGCACTGCAGCGAGCGAGAAAATTTTGAAAAAAGAGTGGACAAATGGTGCATTTTCAAGCAAATTTGAGAAAGCAGGAAGGTTAATAAAGCAATTGTTAATTGCCTTGCTATTTCCCTGTCAAGCAGCATCACACCCCTGTACATCTCCCTTCTATGTTCATTGCCTTGCTATGTCCCTGTCAAACACCAGCACAACCTTGTATGTCTCTCTTCTATGTTCATTGCCTTCCAGGTGTATGCGTTATTTTTATAATTTGTATATGGTTTGCTGGTGTATAAGACTACTCAATAACTATTCCTGTTGTATATCTACAAGGTTATTCTCTGTGTAAGCTTTTCTAGTCACTAATTATAAATCTACACACCAACTATCGGTTTCTTGCACATAACTATAAGATTACATAAAGTATAAATCTTCCTGGTGTATAGCTGTAGGATTACACTTTGTGTAACACTTCTTGATGCCTAAATGTGAGACTTGACTTTGTGTAAGTCTTTCTGGTGTATAATTATAATACTACAGGTTGTGTAGGAGTCTCTAATTTATCACTTTAGTATTAGACTTGATGTGCAACTTCTCGATTAAAAACCGTATAGCTAAACAGTTAATAAAACAAATCTTGATTTCGTATTTGCCAATTGTTAGAAGGTGGTTCTGACACTATGGGCCGCCTGGATTTTTTGCTTTTTGAGCACCTAATTGTTGAGCTTTTACTGTGGGGGAGCCTCATAAGTTGGGACTCACCCCCAGTGAACTCATAATGAAAGAGACTGCATGGGGATTCTACTGGTGTTCCCCTGGCTTGACCAGGCCGCTGCACAGCCGCAGGAGTAAGGGGCACTGGGCTGCCCCACATGTGTACATGCATGTGCACACGTGTGCGGGCTGCGCAGGGGAGATTCCTGGCGTGCGCAGCCCCAGAGCGGATACAAAGTGAATGGTGTGGCAGGACTTATGCAGAATTGGATGGTGACATGGAATAGGCTTTATACACGGGGAAGAAACATGACAGGGAAAGTCAGTGTGTTTTACTGTGTTTTTCACTTCATTATTCCCCTATAGGGATGTGGAGCCCATGGGCTATATTAACTTTCCTAAGGCCTACAGATTCCAGACACGCACTAAAGTCCACTGTAACGGGTGTGAGAAGAAGTATTCTGCAGAGTCGAAAGTCATATTTGTACTGCTTTTGGGTCATCCAGAAATGTCATATTTCTCTGAGTCAGCCATAACTAAAATGTGCCGTAAACAAAAAAAAGGACAGTCGAACCCTTGGTTCAATGAATCCTTGATCAACGCGAAGAAAAAATGTAAACAACTTGAGCGGGCTTGGAGGCGCGTGTATGATCCTGTAACCAAAAATACATACCGCGAATCCATTAAAGCTTATCATAAGCTGATCCGAGAAGCTAGAGCGGAGTATATTGCTGGCAAAATCTCGGATAGCAATAATTCTCCTAAAATGATTTCTCTCTCCTTAAAATTATGAAATGTGCAAATTCGAAAGCAGACTCAACTGTCACTTCCAATAAGCAGTGCGTCGAACTGGCCAGTTACTTTATCAATAAGGTGGAACAAATTTATAAGAGCTTCCCACCAGCTACTATTAACTTTGAGCAGAGGGAAGGGTATAAGGACAGGGGACTCATTCCAGAAAATATTCTGTGCTCCTTCCCCCAAATATCCCTCACGGAGACTGAACATCTCTGCCTGAAAATTAAATCAGGCTCTCCAGCTGACCTCTTGAGACCTGCCCAATTCCGCCAATTCTATAACCCTATTCTTCCAGTGGCCAGGGAACTGATTAATTTATCTTTGACATCAGCGTGCTTACCATCAGCTTGGAAGCACGCAAAGTAACACCTCTCCTGAAGAAAGCATCATTGGACCCATGTGAACCGGGTAACTACCGCCCCATTTCTCGGCTCCTTTTTTAGCTAAGGTCACTGAATCCATGTCAATGTCGACTCTGACAAAGTTTATAGAGGAACATACCATCTTGGATTCCTCGCAAAACGGTTTTAGAGCCCGCCATAGTACGGAATCGGCTTTGTTGGCAGTGACGGAGGAAATTCGTAACAGCCTAGATGACGGAAAGTCTGCGGCCTTAATTCTGTTAGATTTAAGTGCCGCTTTCGACACTGTCTCGCACTGAGATATTATTGTGCAGGCTACAGGAGATAGGGATTGAGGGTCTGGCCTTGGCCTGGTTTCGCTCTCTTTTAGAGGGCAGAACCTTTCAGGTCTTAGTGCCACCATATTACTCCCAGGAATTGGAGATTAAACACGGGGTTCCACAAGGATCGATACTGAGCCCCGTGCTCTTTAACATCTATGTACAACCCCTGGCTGTGATGGCAAGAAGCAGAGGGCTATCGTTGGTTTCTTATGCCGACGATACCCAACTAGTCATCGCTTCTCCAAGAACTGCAATAACAATCTTGTTAAATTTAAGGAGGACCTGCTGGCAGTCGCCAATTGGCTGACAACAAACTGTTTACAGCTAAATGCCAGTAAGTCGGAAATCTTGCTGTTTGGTAAAGACAGCGATATGTGGTCAGAACAATGGTGGCCAGATCAATTAAAACCAGCACCAACACCAAAGGAGGTGGTTAAGAACCTGGGATTTTGGATTGATAGAGGGCTTTCTTTCGATGCCCAATCCAAAGTAGTTGCAGGGACTTGCTTTGGGCTCCTAAGAGGACTAAAACCCCTCCTCGGCTTCTTTGAGCCTAAAGTCCGGCAGACTATAATACAAGCCACAATCCTATCCAGATTGGATTATGGTAATTCCTTTACCTAGGTGCCAACAAATCCTGTATTCAACGCCTACAGAGGATACAAAACGCAGCAGCCCGCACTCTATTGGCGCTTCCGAGAACATGCTCTGTGTCCAGGTCTCTACCTAAACTACATTGGTTACCGGTAGAGAAGAGAATTCAGTTTAAGACGCTATGCGTCGCTCACAAAATCCTGACGCAACAAGCCCCCCAGGTTTTATCTGACCTGTTAACACCGTATGCTCCGAGTCGCTGCCTGCGGTCAGCTGCTCAAGGGCTGGCATGCATCCCCAGAGCTCTAAGAGCCAGGGCTGGTGGTCATTCTTATAAAGTCCTGGCTGCCAGACTCTGGAACTCCCTCCCGTTTGCTATTAGAGGGCTCCAAGACCACTTGGCCTTTCGGAAAGCCATAAAGACCTGGCTTTTCCCAGCATAACTTTCTTCCCTTTTCCCGAGCTGTTATCACTCACGGGCACTATAGGGGTAGCGCTGGGACGCCCCGTTGCTGGGGCAGCTATGCGCTGTATAAATCTGAAAATAAAATAAATAAAAAATAACCAGGGCCTGGCTGGGGGCTGACCTCAGCAGGCTGGATTGATAACCTTCCTTCCAAGAGCTAAGGCCTCCTCTCCAAGGAAGAGAAGATGGGTGGAGCTACAGGCTCATCCATCAGCAGCTGTCACTGGGAGCCAGGCACCAGGCTCCACAAGGGAGAAGGCAGCACTGGGGGGAAGGGGCTTTTTCAGAGACCATGTGGCAGGAGACCCTGGACTACGCCATCTTGAACCAACCCAGAGGCCTGGGCAGGAAGGAGGGAGCAGGGGCAGAGAAGTGATGTGTCACTGTGTGATAGGGCAAACAGAGACTCCCTGCCAGCCCCCTCCCCAACTTCTTAAAAGAACTTGCACAGGAAGAGGAGCTCTCTCTGGGGTGTGGTCTTCAGAGGCAGAAGGTGCTGGAGCCTGGCGCAATGGGCAGTTGGAAGGAGGAACCCCCTGACTGTCCCAGGATCCTGAACAGCGCCAGGAGAAGAGACCAGGACCAGTGCGCAGAAGCAGGGGCCTCTGCATAGGGAGAAGAGAGGCCCAGGAGGAGAGCCAGGCAAAAGGCTGGTGCAGGGAGCCAGTGAGGACATCTCCCTGCTGAATCCCCCCTCTGTGTGACCAGGAGGGCAAAGGAGAGTGCTCCCCGCAGCTGGGGAGCGCCACCAGGAGCAAGAAGAGGCCAAGATCACCAGAATCGGCCGCCTGGGGGCCGAGATACGCCCCAGAAGGTAGGCGACCTTTGACCTCTGGAAGGCCCGACGGACGAGCGCGTGGGGCTCCGCCGCCCGGTCCATGATGTGCCCCCGAGGGTGGGTCAGGTCCCGGGGGCTGCCCCCAAGAGAAGTAAAGTCGGGGTGCGCCGTCGCACACCCCGTGAAGGTACCCGCGGGGTGCCAGGAGCCCACCTGGCCCCCGCCGGAACATGAGCCGGGAGCGCCGTCGCGCTCCCCGTGAAGATGTGTCGGGAGAGGGGCCCGGGATCCCAACTCCGGGCCCCGTGTGAGGAAAGAGGCGGGGGAGCGCCGTCGCGCCCCCCGTGAAGAGGAAAGTCGGGGGAGCGCCGTCGCGCCCCGCAAAAATGTGCCAAAGGGGCCCGGGACCCCATCCCCGGGCCCCGAAGAAGAAGAGGAGCAGGGGGCGGGAGCGCCGTCGTGCCCCCGCGAGAGGGTCTCGAGGGGACCGGGACCCCATACCCAGGCCCGAAGCAAAGCCGGGAGCGCCGTCGCGCTCCCCGTGAAGATTTTCCTGCAGGGGTGCCAGGAGCCCACCTGGCCCCCCGACGAAGAGTGAAGGACGGGAGCGCCGTTGCGCTCCCCGCGCGAAGGTGAGCAGAGGGCCCGGGACCCCATCTCCGGGCCCCGAAGTGCTGGAAGGAGGGGGTGTGCCGTCGCACTCCCCTGAGGCCAGCGCGAGCTTCCGTGTCTGCCGGCAGAGCGGGCAGACCAACTCTGCACTGCCGGCTCCCACGGCAGCACGCGAGGGTGCTGGCCGGGCGGGGAGCTGGCGGGGGCAGCCGGGGGTGGGCTCCCCGGGCTGCCCTCCAACGGGAAGGCCTGCGGGGGTCCCGGGTGGGACTGGGACCCTGAAAAGACCAAGAAAAGGTGCCAGGGGCCCGGGTGGGACTGGGCCCCCGAAAGCGGGCAGAGCGGCCGGGGGTGGGCTCCCCGCGCCGCATACACTCACCTGGGGGTCCGGGTGGGACCGGGCCCCCCACCGAGCACTGGATGTGGCACGAAGCGCCAGGAGGACAGGCAGCACGGCTCTCCCCAGAGCAGCGGGGGAGCCGCTGCTCTAATATTCAAGAGCCGGGGGAGAGTGGCCCATAATGCTTTGCAGAGCCAGAGGCCTGTATGGAAAAATGCCTTTTTTCTGCATGGTGGCCCCAGGAGGACGGGGTCACCACGAGGTGGGTGTAGAGTTGCAGGGAGAGCTGCAGGAGAACGCAGTCTCCCCCAGCACGAAAATGGAAGTCCCTCCCTAAGTCTCATGGGGACTTGAAAAGGATAACCCCTCAAGGGCTCAGCCAGCATTTTAACACCTCCTGGGCTGGAACTTTTGTTTTACAGCTGGGGGTGTTCTGAGAAGTGCATTAAGGAGTGAAGGGCTCAGTTGGGGATGTCTAGAGGAGGACATCTCCTGGAGGTGAAGAGGGGTAATTGCACCAGAACTGCTTTTACTAAGGTTATTTTCTTTAGAGGGATTGAAGCTCACATGTGTAATGAGAAGTACCTGTATAAGGTGATGTTATAAACAAAGTGAGTTATGTTGCCAGACATTCTTGCTAGGGTGTCTGGCTGTATATGCGTAATCCTGTGATTTCATCTGTGATGCCTTTAGGGGCTGTAATTGCAATGCATTCTAATGATCCACAAGATGAGTACTGTCAATCTAAAGTGATGCTTAAACATATATTCTTGCTGCTGCGCTTAGGTGAAGAACCCAGACTGCTAGCCCTTAAGATGTAGAGGTGTATACTTCATGGTCAGTAGGAAATGCCCAGTCAGGGTTATGTGTCACCAAGGCAGGGTTACCTATTTTAAATGCTTGTTGAGATAATGGGGTGAGTCGCCACTGGGATGGTCCCGGTGCGCAGGGCCCTCGCTCCAGGTTATGTTCAACTAACTGCATTGGGGGCAAGATGATGTGCATACATGGGAGTGGTGGTACTAGACCCCACCCTCTGCGGGGAGGGGTGGAGATGTTATGCAATGTCACAAAGTAATTCCAACATCTTATGTATATTTGTAAATTGGTGCATAGTATTGAGTAGTGTGTGTGTTTAATAAATGTACTCTTACTTTTATAAAGCAAAGTACAGACTGGACAATCAATTATTGAGTGTTATTTCTGCGCACCTGCAAATGGTGATTACTAGCCCACACCACCTCCCTTGAGTAAGCCTCAGACTGCTCTGCAACGCTACTCTGAGAGTCAGGCGCTACAATTGGGTGTTTGGTTCTCAGTGAAGGACACATGTAGTCATGTTATTTGTGCAGGCCTCACAGATACTGCCTTGTTTTCCAACACCAATATTATGAAAAGTAGGGTGCATGCTGTTGCATCAACTCTGTTTCTAAGAACTAAAGAAATGAGACGTGTAAACGTAGTGATATTAAATGCTTTGTGTTAAATTTAAGAAGCAAAGGGTTACTTCGGTTTTGACCCAGCACTGTGTAATAGAGAGGGTAATTCAAAATCTATTCAAGGATTTTGAAGTTTCGACATATGATAACTCATCCTAGCAAGCATAGCACAGCAGAATAGCAAAACACAGCAAAGCATATCATAACATAATTCAACGAAGCCCAACAAAATAACGTACCACAACCCAGTATAGCACACTGTGACTTAAAATAACATAGGTTAATGTGACACGTCACAACACATTAACATAACAAATGACTCGGCATAGCATAACAAAGCATGGTATAGTTTAAGTAACTTAACATAGCACAGCATAGCATAGCTTAAAGCAGCATAACAAAATGTCACATAATATACCACCTCAACATACCGCACAACTCAACATAACACAACCCAACATAAGAGAAGCCAGCACCGGATTCAGCTTACATTTCCTGCTGTTTTAACCACAAGTAACTGCGAGGCCGAAATGCAGGACACATCTTGCGTTTGCCCGGCCCTAAATGAATGTTGTGAAGTCAGACAGTGTCCACTATGGGACATCAGTGTTGACAGAGTACACATCACCGTGGATGTTGGTTATAGACGATAACGTGTTTACAGCGAGCGGGGCAGCAGCAGAGGCTTTTAAAGGGAGTTTGGGGAGAGTTGGAGTATCACCATGTGGCATGTGTGTGTTAACAAATAATAAAATAACAGCGTCAACATTAAGCGGACACTCATACCAAGACCAACAACAGGATCTGAACGTGAATAACCATAGAAATGTATGAATCCAATATATTTAATACCACCATTTTGTCCCCAAACATTAGCTTTCCAGTTTATACAAATACACATACTTTACTATCAGAAACAGCGGAGAAATTTGTGCCTAAGTGCCTAACGTCCTGTTGGTGGAATTTTCTCACCTATGTCTTTCACTAAATAGTTTTGAAAAAGCCATTCAGCAAGACCAAATTCTGAGAATTGACTTCTAGACTTGGGGGTCGCACATTTTGTGAGCTGAGTTTCAGGTTTACTCTTGATTCATTACATAGGCCACGTCCTTCTTGGAGACCCTGCCCTTTCTTCGCTCCACTTAAAGCCCTGAGTGAAATCGTGACACTTTCGAGCAGTAATAAAACGGATTATTTACAATGCATGAAACAGGAAAACCCGGTAACGAGCCCCACACATAGCACTTTATAAACCCTTTAAGGAAACTGAAGGGCTTTTCAACAACATAGATCCTGGCAGGAGTGTGGTCAGCCCAGAGGGTTTCAGAGTGCATGACACATGTGAAGGGTGACTTGAGGGTCTCACTGAAGACCTGAAACCGAGAGCAGCGTCTGAAGGGCTGGGAAGGTGGGACTCCGAGCCCCTTTCTTTGGTAGATCCAGGGAATTGCCCTGTCTTAATTGAGGCGTTGACCCCACTGCACTGCTTCTGAACAGTCGCGGCTCCTGGAGGGAGTGCTGCGGGCCAGTGGGGCGGGGGCAGGGTGGGGGTAGTAAACTCCAGTATACGGCAGAACGGAGGTAAGTACATAAATAAATAAATAAAACGAATTACATTGCGCGCGCCGCATCGCCATTTGGCGTTGCAGCGCGTGCAATGTAATTTTTAATATTTATGTACTTACCTCCGTTTGGCCGTATACCGGAGTTTACTACCCCCACCCTGCCCCTCCCCCGCCCCACCGCCCCGCAGCACTCCCTCCAGGAGCCGCGACTGCTTCTGAAGTCAGGGTCACGCAATGATATTAATATCAGACTGGCCTCTGGCCTTCCTTGTACCCTTTAGTTTGACTCCTTTCCAAGAACGCACGTGTATAACGTGAGGCTGGATTAGCACGTGAAATCTGCATTCATGGAAAACGGGGTTTTAATCTAGGCTATGAAACAAGTGAACAAAAGCCATTGTAAGTTGGAGTTGATTGGGAGGAGAAAAGGGAGACATTCATCAAGTGGCTGAATTCAACATTGCACATCCTGGAACCCTGGGTTCAAATCTCGGCTCCCCCATGAATTGTGTGATCCTACGCATATCAACCTACTTCACTAAGCTTCATTTTGACTGAGTGTCAGATCTAGAAGACCTTGGAGGAATAAATGTCACCACGTGCACTATAGAGTACAGCCTTCTCGTGCATGTTTGCCTTAATTTATATTATTGTATTTCTCCAAAATGCCCATCGCTCATTTCATAGGTCACAACCTCTCCTCACAATTCCTAATCTGGTCTAGAATGTTAATCCCATAAACCCTTTGTATGAGCCCTCACTACTGATCACACCAAAGTCCAGAAACTGGAGCTAATGCTTGGAATGGTTTCCTCGACACCACACAACTAATCCCAGTAACAACCAAAAACCATTATCCACTGCACTCACCACTGACACTGGGTTTGAGAGCAGCGCGCTGCCTGGTTTAAAGTGCTCCGACGCCTCATCGGGGGTACGAACGAAGCGCTATATAAATGCAATTACAATCCAATACAAATGCAGATATTGTCAGAACTGGAAACCACACGACCTAAAACCTTGCATCATGTACCTGTGTTGCTGCTGGTGTGTCTCTCAAATAAGGTTGTTCACAACCACAACAGAAATGTCACTTCTCGAGCAGCTTTTGATGCGACAACTTGTAAGTACACAAGATCTCTCTCTGTAATACTTACATGGATTGGTGTGGAAGGAACGTTTGTAAACATCAGTCACGGCCGGTGGAACATGGCAGTCGCGGGTAGGGGACTCGCGGGTAGGGGTCACAAGGGGGGGGTTATAATTAAAAAAAATAAAAACTTACCTTACCGGGTCCTGAGCCCCGCGCCGCCTCAGCTCCTGGCAGTGGCGGGGTCCCAACAGGAAGCAGCCACAGGCAGCCTCCCTCCCCTCCCCTAAGCCAATCACAACACTGCAATGGCAGTGTTGTGATTGGTGAGGCGCAGCGGAGAGCGCCCCAGGTGGGCCATTTTCTCTATGTAGTCTGCATGCAGCAGCCTACATAGAGAAAAAGGGAGAGTGCGCATGACTGAGTTGGTCGGCCCTGGGGCCGACCAAACAGTCAGTACCCACAACAGTGGGCAAGCCAGTCCCCCCCTGCCCTCGAGAAGGACCGCCCACCCGCCCGCCCTCAACCAGGCACTCCAGGCACTTCTGCTTTTTATGTTTCTGCTTCTCGCACTGCGAGAAAGCAGTGGGGCGACACCCCCACGCCCCTATGGAGGAGCCGCCACTGATCGTAGCTCATACAGGCTGCCTGATAAATTACTTTTACTTCTTGACACTCTTACACTCACATTAGACAAGACTACTAAGGGTCATGTCCATCATCCAGTATTGTACCAGTGTTGTACCATTGTATTTATATACCCTATTCACTTACTAAGTTTGTTCTATTGCTTGCCTGAGGCACTGCTTGTGATTCAATGCCGAGACAGCTTACGGTGTGCAGCACATGTGCCTGTTGTTGTCCTTTGTGGGCCTTTTGATCTGTGCTACTAATGAATGCAGATTGAGTTTAACTCAGAGCATCAGCAAGGTGTTTTCGCCATGCCGCTGCTCTACATTTGGCAACAAGCGTATTGGGACAATATTAGGATATGATGCACCCACCAAGAGGAAAATAATCACTGAATTAAATAACCAGAATATTTTCTTAGTGTAAGAGCGGAGAGGAACACTGATGAGATCCTCTTCAAAACTGCTGCAGCATTTATTTCTGTTTTATATCTGTATGGAGTGAAAATTTGTGATTACCATAAGACGGCGGATTGCCAATTGTTATGGTTTGTGGCTCATGACAAATCATCGCCAGCATGCAACACTGTTCCTCCTCAAGAGACGTGTGCCACAGCACATCATTTCAGCATTAGCGGTTGCAGCATTTTGGGCATTGCATGAGAATATTACAATAACTGGCTGTAGAGTGGAGACACATTCCACTCATTGGGTGGCTATTTTACATGATTGGGAGAGATCTCAACATTTACTATTGCAACAGCGTTGCCAATCGAAGACAGATGTCAGTCACATTATCTATTTAAAAATTCAATATCTTTGTGGCCTGCTCTATCTATGACAGTCACACCCACTGAAATAGAAGTTATCCTCTGGCATGAAGCACCGATAAACGTATTTATATATTTATTTTGTATAACTTTGTAAATATATTCAGTACATATTACTACTACCTTTTGCAGGCAAACATTTACATCAGTGTTTTTTGTGTGCTGCTTCGACTATATCTGTGCTGTTGAACTATTAGTGCTTTGAAAAACAAGGGGGCCCAATTACTATTGGTCAGGGACCTTGGGTAGTTTACTAGTTTCGAACACAGTGGTCCCTAAACAGAAGATTAAACAAACAATGAATATAGACTCAATCAGTGCTATATTTGAAGCTGTCCAGCCGGACAGATACTTTAATATTCATTTAGTTTCCAAAAAATGTACTAAGGACATTTGAAGTGGGACACAAGCCTGCATCCAAATCAGCAAAATAGGACGAACAATGTGTAACAGAAAAAGGCTCAGGCAGAGTAAGTTGTTTGTATGTAGCACATACTGATGTTACAAACAAAATATAGTGGGACACCATTACACATGAGCGATATTTAGTTGAGAAGTGTATATGCTGTGCATTAAGTCGACGGCGTTTCGATCCTTACAAAACATATTAGGATCATCATCAGGACATTTACATTAGCATGCCTGGGTACATTTGCCTAATGTCCAGAAGAGAGCAGCATGGATACTCTACGGGGCGGGAGCGACCCGGGCTGGGGCAGATTAAGCGTCCGGACCTTCCTGCCGGCAGGAAGCACGCCCATGCAGCAGTGTCCTCATTACTAGGCCGATTGAGACCCAACCCTTCTAATTGATATAGTGACCGCGCACGCGGCGCCATCTCCACAAACCTCTTGCAGCTCTGACCGCACCAGGTCCGGACGCTTAATCTGTAAGTTGCAGTTGTTCCACTTTACTTCAGGAAAGGGCGCGGCTGAGGCCTAAACCACTCCTACAGCTGGTTTTAGCTGCTGTAATTTCATCTTCTGTGGTGACTATCAGTTCTTTTAGCTTATTTATTTCTAATTCCAATTTTGCTCAAAATAAACTTAATTAATTAAGCCAAAATGGAAGAGAAAAATGTTCTCATTGGAAATAATAAGCGTAAACAAACTATTTCTCTTCCACCTGTAAAATCTAAAATTGTGGATTCTAATGAACCATCATTATCTACACTGTTGGAGGAATTGCAGGCTGTGTTTAAATACAGATTCTATTGCATCAGAAATTAAAAATATTCGCAAAGACATGGCTAGTCTTTCTATTAAAGTTTCTGATAACGCAATTAAAATTCAAGTTTATTGATTGCCTCACACTTATGGCAGCAAAAATGTTACTAATGAGCAAGTTATTGTTGGACTTAGAAAATCGTAATTGTCAATACAATTTACACATCTTCAATATACCGGAAGGCATAGAAGGAAATGACTGCAGGCAGTATTAAGAGACATTATTGCATGGTCTTCTACATTTAAAATTCTCAGAAAAATGTTAAGTTGACAAGGCACATAGAATTCCTTCTCACCGCAACCCTTGTCATGACAAACTGCGCAAATGATTTTTAAAGTTTTGCACCATAACCGTTTAGTGTTGATAAGGAAGGCAGCCAGAGAAATCCCATCTTTAATAGTTAATGGTAATAAAATCTATATTCATCAGGACTTAGCTAAGGAAACTGTTAAAATATGCAAAGAATTTACAGAGCTGAGACCTTGACTACGAAGTTCTGGTTTTAAATATTGTCTCTTTGACCCATCTACGATGTGAATCTGAAAAGATGGCTTCTCCAAATCATTTCAACATCCAGAAGATCTACGTACTTACTTGGATCAACAATCTCCATTGTCCATGGAAGCGAATGTGACTGATACTTGACTCTTCAGACTTAATTTTTTTTTTTTAACGTGCCTTTTTCTAAGATTAGCTATGAGGGCTTTCTTGTGGCAGGTCATTCTTGCGTGTGATTCAGCAGTATTATTTATGTATTTCTGTTGTCATATTTATGTTTATCTGTGTCCTTCCTTTTATTCCTGTCATTTATATCTAGAGCTACTTTTTATTCTTCTACACTTTTCTTTTCATTTTTTTTCTTTTCCTCTGTACCTTCTTCTTTATATATAGCTAACTTCAATAATATTAAAATTGTATCTTTCAATGTCAAAGGTTTAAGACATCCGGTTAAGCGCACTACAGTTGTAGATTATTTAGGACGTCATAAAGCAGATATGTGTTTATTATAGGAGACACATATTGATGAAACAGTTTTAGCTTTCATGCAGAAAAAATGGGTTAGTACTTTTATATCTTCCCCCTGCAGTTTATAAGAAAAATTGTGTAGCTATCCTTTTGCAAAAAGATTACATTTTCAAATATTGAGCAAATGTTTGGATACAGAAGATAGTTACATTATAGTGAAAATTCTAATTCAAAGCACATTAATGTATATGGTCCGACTTCTGATGATCCTAATTTTTGGTCTCTCTTTACTACTTAGGCAATGTTCCACTCATTATTGGAGGAGATTTTAACCTCAAATGTGATCCTTTATTAGATACCTCATCACAAACTAAATAACATCCACCTAGAACTTTTTTCACTCTAAAGTCTTTCTTTAAAACAACTTAGGGCCTTATTACGATGTCGGGCAGATTTGTGTCTGCCCGACACCGTCGCGGATGCAGGTCCCACCGCTGAATTGCGATGCAATTGCATATGGTGTGGTGGCAAGCTTCATATTCCGCATGGGAGCTTGTGCTGCAGTTAGAAATCGACCGCAGCACAAGCTCCCATACAGAAAAGGGAGTTTGTGTTCATCCCTGCACTGCGTGGCAGGCACCTCACGGTGTAGGGATGAACAAGGGGGTACCATAGGTCCCCCTTGGCCACCAACCAGAGGCTACTGGTTGAAGGGGGCCCCCAAACTCACTTTACGACAGGCTTTCCATGTCGGAAAGCCCGGCATGGAAAGCCTGCTGGAAACCGAGCATTGGAATCAGGACGGCGAAAATTGCTGTACATATGGATTACGGGCCAGTCTCCAACTTTAATTAGGGCGTCAGAAGTGAAATCGACGATCTCAGATGGAAAGCCTCCGACTTCAGGCTTTCTGACCGAGATCGTAATCGGGCCCTAAATTGCTTGACATTTGGCGGTTACATCACCCAAATGTTTACATTTTTTTCAAATCCTCATAATTCTTATTGAAGATTAGATTATTTATTAGTTTCCCGCCAACTAATTCACTCTGTTTCTGCACCGATTAGCCATAATATAGCTATTTCTGAACATGCTCTATTTCAGTTGTTTTATAACATAGCTCAACTCATCAGCCTCAATCCAGATGGTGTATGAATTCACATATTTTCCTTAATGAAAATAATAACCAAAACCTTTATCGGCATGCCAGGATTATTCTACTTTTAACCCAGAAGGCTCTACGTCTATGGTGACTCAATGGAATGCATTTATGGCTTATTTTAGAGGGGAAACCATTTCTCTTAAGGCTCATAACAACAAATCTTTCAACTCTAAAATTAAGCATTTGGACAAGCAAATTGCAAAATTTGAGAGTCTCTTTATAACTGCTAAAGATCACAAATATAAAATAAAATTGCAAAAATTTCAGTACAAATTTAATTCTATATTTAGTAAAAGAGCTGGTACACAACTTTCTAATACTAAAGCCAAATGCATTTTTAATGCTAATAGTTCTGGAAGACTCTTGGCAATTTATTTGTGTATTCAAAAAGATAAAACTCAAATAAATACAATTCATGGTTGCAATGGAAAGATTGCCTTATTCCAAAAGGATATTGTTAATGAGTTTTTTTATTATTATTCAACCTTGTAAAATAAACCTCATTCTGGGAGCCTTCGTGATTGACCGTTTTTTACATAAATGTGGTTTACCACAAGTGTCATAATCAGCCAAAGATAACTTAGATTCGCCGATTACTATGGAAGAGATTGAACTAGCTATTAAATCCCTTAAAAAATGTAAATCTTCGGGTCCTGACAGAGTTCCAGCTGAATTTTACAAATAATTTGCTTTGCGGCTCATTCTTTATTTGTTTAAGCTTTACCTTCTTTAGTTCCTCAGGTACAACTTCTGGATCTTTTACTGAAGCATTGTTTATAGTTCTTCCAAAACCTAATAAAGATCCGGCTATTGTTTCGAGTTATTGCCCTTTTTCCTTAACAAATCAGGATTGTAAACGCTATGTTAAATTTCTTGCAACCAGGTTGACCTCTGTGCTGGATTCCTTTATAGATTTTGATCAGTTTGGTTTCATGAAACATAGATAGTCTGTTAACAATATTAGGGGCCCATTACGATACCCGGCGTAAAAGAATCCGCCAGGCATGGAAGCGGCAAAAATCCGCCCGCACACACCGCCTGAACACCGACCACGCCATTATGAGTACACAAACCGAAAACCGCCATCGGCGAAAAATCACACAAAATACCGCCCGCCATCGTCCGAGTCGGAGTCAAACCGCCCGCCACGGACGGAAACACGCACGACAACACAAAACCGCCCGCCCACACGGCCGACACACCGCACGTGAAATTACGATCGCACCGCCATGAGCGCGGAAAAACAACAAATATACCGCCCGCCAGCGCAAACAACGCCGATGAGAATCGACACGGCAGAAGCCATGGCGCCAACGTACCTGCACAGAAACCATCCGCACACAAAACCAATAGCACACAACATGGCCAACAAGTCCACACAGCAAGGCACACACAAATACACAAGCACAGTACACATCCCGAAAACACCCCCGGACAAACAAAAATACAAAGGCCAGAACCCCAGACACAACACACCTGAAAACAACAGACCATGAGGACACACCCACATAGGTGAGTACAAAAGCAGCACTCCCACAGACCACAACCCCTTGCTACATTGCAAACCAGAGAGGAGAGGAGAGGACACAGTGACACAGCAAGGACAGCAGCACACCACAGAAACGCACACATCACTACCACCACCACCACCACCACCACCACCAAACACCACCACCACCACCACCACCACCACCACCACCAAACACCGGCACCACAAACCCCCTGCACATTACACAACACACACCGCACCAGCACCACAAACACCATGGCACCACAAAGGATGCCCAAGTTCACGCCCATGGAGCTGACGGTCATGGTCGGCCGAGATCATCAAGGTGTACCCACAAATCTATGGGAACATGGTCCAGCACACACCACTAGCCACCAGAAACAGAATGTGGAACCGGATCGTAGACCAGGTCAATGCAGTCGGGACCCTGCCCAGGAACAGAGTCGAGATAAACAAACGTTGGAATGACGTAAAAAGCCTGGTCAAGAAGAAGGAGGGCAAAAACAGAGAGCTGGCTGCCGTCACTGGCGGAGGAATCCCGCGCTCTTTAAGACCTTCAAAGCGTGGGAGGAGAAGGTGCGAGTCGTAATCCATCCGGAGATCCTCGCCGGATTAGCAGGGGAGTGGAGGCTGGTAAGTACAAACTAATGTATACCAGCACACCGCTATGTACTCACATGCGCAACTACCATGCCACAGCTCCCAGGGACAAACACCCCCATGTCCAGCACACAATACACAACACATCACACACACATGCAACAGACACTACCACACACAGCCCAAACCGAACAACTGTAAGATGCGTGGGGACATGTGTACACTAAGCCAGCCACGTAACCACCAACAGGTCCCCAAATATGCCAGAAGCGCCACAACGAGCACCCACCACACCCATGTGTCCGCCACAGCTGCACTAACCGACAAGTAACAGGTAAGTGGCAGGAACACAAAGTGCAGTGGGTGGGACGGTGGACAGCCCAAGTACAACACACACCAGGCCCCAGTCCCACAGCACAGCAAGGAGGAGCATCCCCCACACCCCACAGCCACGTGTCAGCCACCGCAGTGCACAACGACAGCCGAAAGGCAGACATCACGGTCCACAGCAATCGGTGTCAGTGGGTGTACAGCCACCCCACGACCCACTACACCCCCACCCCCACAGACCTGCAACATGGAGCACCCCCGCTTAGAGCCATGTGGCATCCAGTACAGTGCACGCACGAACAACTTGCAGGTGGGAAACTGGACAGGGCTGGATTACTGGAGGCATGAGGACCATAACACCACCAACACATGGGACATGTCACGTAGCAGACGAACACGCAGCACCGCCCACCGTCACGAACAAGTGAACAATGTGCACACGGACATGAACAACAGACTCACACCCCACATGACCCATCACAGACATAGCAACACCCAAGGAGCCACGTCTGCATGCACAAGCCACACTGAATATAGTCCCACACGGCAGCCACTGTGCAACTCATCACACACAACCGAAACACCATTGAAGTCCTGTCCATGTAGCCCCTACTGCCTGTCAACCACACACCCCACAACTACGCCTATGTAAGACAAACAACACTAGACGCAACAGAGCGGAACAACAGAAATGCACACGAACACCACTGAACCCATCAAACTCACAGACACACCATGCACATACAACATACCATCCATCCCATCCGTCAGCCCCAGTCTCATGAAAGGCATGTCATCCGCACAGCTGCCACACATACAGCAGTCACGCTAAGACACATGCCCATGACCAACCATGTGCCAGAAGTCAATTAAGCGCTCGACACACTGTGAGCAACAACACACAACATGGGCCACCCCCCGAGCACTGCAGTGATGCACATGGCACAGGGCAGCACGCACACCAAGGAGATGGGACAACTGCAATACGTTAGCTGGCACACAACTATCACTCACCCATAACGATGCGTCCAATGCCATGTCCAGTAACCACAACAGACAGCAAATATGCAGGGCATGTCAGGCATGCACACACCTCAGACCATGCACTGTCATGCAGCCACAACACATGTCACGTTCGGCACCCATGGCTCACAGCATGTACCCCAAAAGCATATCCCCTCCCAAATGCGAATCTGGGGCATGGCCCCCATGTTGCCATATGCGTTCCTAAGCGTTCCATTTGAACCCCAAAAGCATATCCCCTCCCAAATGCGAATCTGGGGCATGGCCCCCATGTTGCCATATGCGTTCCTAAGCGTTCCATTTGAACCCCAAAAGCATATCCCCTCCCAAATGCGAATCTGGGGCATGGCCCCCATGTTGCCATATGCGTTCCTAAGCGTTCCATATGAACTCCAAAAGCAAAGTACAAACCAGACCCAGGATGGGCCAGGAGCCCGCATACACCAGAGTCACAATGAGTAGGGGCACAGCAACACACCCATCGGCATGGCCAATCCGTCCCATGCCACATGTGCACAGCACACAGTCCCATTGCCTAGCACACACAACTACAGATGCCACAGCCACACACTCGCCTCCGGGAAACCCATGTACGAGATTGCACGAACTGCCAATGTCAGGCGACTAATACATACTTCGCCAGGTGCAACACAATAACAAATCTCATTCTCTCCACAGGTGACGAACTGCTGGATGCTGGGGATGGAGACAGCAGCCAGCACAGCCAGCCTACAAGCCCCCAACGAGGACACACGGATCTGGAGGATCTGTCCTCCTCTTCGGACACGGACCACCAAGCTGGCCCATCTGGCGTGGCAGGGCCCAGCCGCTCCCAGGACCCCTCCTACCCACCAACCCATCATCCAGGGATGCTGAACAGTCCCAGTCCCCTGCTGCCACTGTCGTTGCGGCCACACCCACGGTCATTGCGGCCACTACCACTGCCGCAACCGCCACCATCGCCGCACCGACCACCACCGCCTCCACCACCACCACGTCTTCGCTGGCACCAGCCCCAGCGCAGGTGGTGGCCCGGCCGACTGGATCCACCCTGGGAGCCACAGCGAGGACCGTGGTGTGCAATGTGGCTAGTGGGCAGGCCGGTGGCAGCAGGACTGGTAGGAGGAGCAGGGTCAGGGAAACGCCAGCCTCCCTGGGAGCCATGCCCTGCCTCAAATGGCCAGGAGTCCTTGGGGCCTATGAAGAGGCCCAAGGACAATGGGCCAGGTCTGCTACTGACACGCGGGAGGTGCTGGGGGTGCTGAGGTCCATGGACGCCCATATGGGCCAATTCGTGTCCCGTATGGACCAACTCGTGGACCTCATGGGCCAGCTGGTGGTGGCGGTGGGGTCACAGGCAAGGCCAGCAACACCACCTCCGCCACCACCTGCTAGGGCGCAGGCTCGGGCAGCAGTGTCCACTTCCCTGCGTCCACAGCCAGTGAGCACACCTCACCCACCACCAGCAGGTCGCCACCACACACCCCCCTCCCAAACGTGGAAGGGGCCGTCCGAAGAGGAAACAGATCTCCCGGGAGGACTTCGCACGCTCCAGTCGCAAGTGAGGCAGCCAGCCAGCCTTCCGCCAGCCTTCCTTGACCAGCCACTGCATTGACTTGCTCTACGATCCCACTCCACACAGCCATCTGGATGGCATGTGTGTGTTGGACTATGGACATAGAACCAGTGGGTACACCCTGATCATCACGCAGCCATGACCGACAGCTCATTGTCACTGCACGCACCACTTTTGTCATCACCTTACACACAATCACATGTCACAGTTTGTAATAAATGCACCTTTTCACTAACTGCTGTTTGTGCCCTGTGTTTTATTTGTACGGAATACAACGGCCACCTTGGGCGGAAAGGCACCTGATGCGTGGCATGGCAATGGAATCCGGAGGGCCTGTAGGGACCTAGGGGTGGGAGACAGAACAGGAGCACATTCAATGAGTGTGTCACACACCCATCACACAGTACATGTCAACAACTACAAGTGTCATAAGGTTTCTGCACATACACAG